>JANIJG010014223.1:31730-80934 GCA_024611175.1 Megaceryle torquata | reverse complement strand
TACAAAAAATGAAAATTTCCAACGGCGCCTGACTGAGCAGAATACCTAGGTGGGCTATCTAATTGTTTTCAGGCTTACCTCTACTTTCTGGGGTGTCTGTTGCATCAGCAATGACAAATTTATGCTTATGAATCTTAGAATTTAAGAGGTATTTTTAAAAGTGAATATCTGAATTTGCTTAACTGCAATGCTAAACACAAGGTAAATGAAAAGGAGAATTGGTCCCTGTGTTAAGAGTGGTAAATGTCTTAGGGGGGATAATGTTCATGCTGAGGGATTTTAAGAAATCTAGAAATTGGCTGTAAAGCTCACACCAAAATCAACTCATTCCAGAGGTTTCAATTGCTTGCTCGCTCTGACATCTTCCTATGTTGGTTCAGGGTCATTTATAGCGAGATGGTTGTGAATCCCAGGATACAGGAAATACTAATGCTTGCATAATGACGAAAGATTTCTAACTCTACCCCACAGTCCCTTTGAAATAGTGCAGTTTTAAAAATCAGACAGGATGGTGCTAGAAATAAAGCAGTACTAGTTGTGGGGAGTCATCTGTGTAGTAAACTGCCAGGTGAATTGGGAATGAGGCTGTCTACCAAAATCACCACCTTGAAGAATGTTTTTCCCTCTGTCTGAAAAGTATTACCGAAGTAGTAAAAAAGTAGAAAGGTTTTTGGAACCTTTGCAAGAGAAGAGCAATTGTTTATTGTATGTCAAGTCTGCCTGTCATGATTTGCTGTCTAGAAATTCTTCCTTTTACTTAAATGTGTGGTTTCTCAGTCTTCTAAATATGAAATGAATCTCCAATGTCCTTCTGTTGTTGCTTTGATATGGTGGATGAGATGATGAGGAGAAAGAATGAAAATTGTGTTGCAGTGAGCCAGGAAAAATGGTGTCTGGGCAGCATCTATGCTTTTACTGTAATTGATGGGAAGATAGCTTGAGCCTTTTGGAAATATAAGAAGAAGAATTAATTGTAGACTAGTTTTAATTCTGGACTGCTCATGTGAAAGCATCTTTGAGGAGTGTACTTCCTTTTGCTTCATTACATATTTAGGAAATGGGGAATGAGAGTTGGTTTGTATTTGGACAGAAATTTTTCCCCTTGCATTTTACTTCCTTATAGGATTCAAAACAGTGGCTTGCTCTAGTTACTTACGGGGAGGTGTCTTCTCCACCCTCTCCCTCCCCATAGCTTCCTTCTGATTTCTTGCTGTAGATGAAGTGCTTCCCCCACCATGTGATTGTGTGCTACTTCCCAGAAACTGCCTTTCCTAATTTTCTTAAATTATTGTGGTGCATGTTTGTGCTCTGTGAAGGAAATGAAAAAATACTGTATGCAAGTACATTAGGTGAGGAAAACAATGCCAGAGGGGAAAAAAACCAAACAGCTTCCTATAGATAATGGATTTAAATATGGAACACATTGTAGTGTTGTGTCCTTCCCCTCTGTGGCAAAAACCACAGAGTTGTTAGTATGTGAAGGATGGAGATGCCCAACTCAGGTTGTTGAAATTAAGTCCCTTACAGAGTTCACCTGTTTTTTGATGCCTGAATGTTCCCACTGAAGGAATGTTTTAACTCCATAACTTGATTTAAGCTCTGCGCTTTGTTGGTCATAACAAAGGTCACGAATCTCCTTAAACCTGATGAGGATCCCAAGGCTGATAACTCCTCCATGAGAATCCTCACAGTTGAAACCCCCATTAGGCAGATGTTGCCAAGCTTGTAGTTTCTTTAAACCATGCCTGTTTAACAGGTTTGTGTGTGTTTGGAGGGACTTAAAAGCATTTTTCCGAGAGGGAGGCCATATGAGACCCAGAAGCAAATCCCTAGCTTTCTGAAGCCCTTGGGAACTGGTTTCAGTGCAGTTGTTATAATCCAGCAATTAGCAAACTAAACAGAAAGAACTTAAACTCTGTCTTGAATTTGGACGTGAGCCCCTCTGAAGCTCAGAATTACGAGTAGGAAGCTTACATTCACTTGGAGTTCAAGCTCTGCTCTTCTCAAAACATGCCTCACCAATAAATCTAATTATTATTGCCTTGCAGTGAATCTCACAAACAATACGCTTGGCTGCCTGGTCCACCCACGCTAAGTGAAAGAATATGTACATTTTAATTATCAGATTATTTCAGTGTTACAGAAACACTGTTTCATATTAAATATTTTTACAAATCAATGACATCTGTATTCAACGCTGAGTGGATGATAGTTGCTCCCTGCCTATTCAAGTCTGTAATTAATATCTTAAAAACACCTTGATATTATGTCGTGCCAGTCTCCGCTAAATAAGGTCACTGTGTGAGTGGGATATTCTTTCTCCCATCATTCCTTGGCTAACATTTTCATCATCTACGTATAATTTCTGCTGATTAAAGCTTTTAAAGATGGAATTAGATAGATTTCTTGAATTTTTAAAGGACAGTTGGGGAAAAAGGCTTCATGTCACCCTCTTCCTAAAACCATTTCTGCTCCCTATGCTTAATTGCAAACTTTGTAAACTTTATTAAAGTGGCATGATCTTGCAAATGTTTTAGAAGCCACGTTTAGGCTGTGGCTCTCGTTCTATAAAACTGTATACAGAAGCTCCTGAGTGCATATGGTAAACATCTCATGTGTGAAGTCACTTTGAGTGTAGGCACAGGGTGGGACTTTCTGCTCTGCAGCATTTGATAGTCACTGTCTTGCAGTTGCTTTGTGAACAGATTCAGGACAGACATGAGAAGGGTTCTGTGAATTGAGGCTATTGGAGGCTGCAAGGTTGGCTTGCCCTGAGGGCCAGCCTTACCCAATAGAAAGGCTGCAGATGGGGAGCAAAGGGAGTTCAAGAGGAACTGGTGAGGAGCTGGGTTGTATCATTACTCTTCTGGTGTGGACCCTGGAAGGTCCAACAGCTGTGGCCCAAATTAGGACAGGCCTCTTACTGCTCTGGTTTTTGCTAGTGCTAGGTGTGCTAGCCCAAGGGGCAACTGTCACCAACTCCCAGGTGCCTCCTGCTTTGCCTGTATTGTGCTGCTGATAGGGAGTTGAGAAACCACCACCAGGTTCAGTTTGTGTCTGTTTCTGAAAGCACTGGCACTGGACACTGAACAGTCTTTTCCTTACCTGGCCTTTTCAGTTCACTTCTGCATGTTGAGATGACAAGGGTTGGGGAAATTGAGCTGCAGATACACCAACCAGCAAGGTGCTTGTTGTCCTGCTCTATTCTTTCGGTTTCTTTGTCTGGAAATACCTGTGGGGCTGTTATGTAGCAGGAGGGTAGGAAAATTATATGCCAGTCTAGGACATTTATGGAGTTACACTTACATTTCCAATATGTAGAGTCATAGAATTGTAGAATCATTAAGACTCATTAAGGTTGGAAACGACCTTCAGCGTCATCAAGTCCAACTGTCTACTAAATAATGTCCATCAGTGCTACTGGGAATACCAGCTACCTGCACTGCAGGCAGCTTTCTGTGAGAGAAGGGAAAAAGATGCCATCAAAACCCAAGACACTAGTTCTGAACAAGTAAGTGTCAGGGAGGTTTATTCTGTGGGGTGCTAGTCTCCTCCTGGCAGCAGAGCACAGTGATGAATGCTTCTTCCTGTACCTCAGGATTGAATTACCCAAGTCTTTGAGAGGGGTAAAGTAATGGCTTAAGCCTAGGACAAAGTTTATCGATTCCCATCTTTGCCCTGAGACAAGCTTACAAGCTTCCTTCTGGCCATAGGCAAATTGTACATTTGGAATTGTAAAATAGCAAATATTTCCTTACTTGTATTGATGGTGATTATTGCTTTAGGTAGGTGGGAGCAGTATAGAGAACATAGGGCACGCTGTTGCTCTTCTTCAGACCATGCAGTAGGTACCCAAGCTTTTCAAGCAGGAGGGTTTGCCCTCTGCTGCTGCATAGCTTGCATCTTTGGTTATGAAACCCATCTTTGCCTTAGCATGGGCTGGGCTGCTGTACATGTGTTTTAACTTTTTCCCAAGTTTCTTTCCAAATAAATGCCTGTCCAGGCTTTTGAATCCCATAGCAAGAAGTGGACCTTCAGTTCTGTGGAGAAAGCAAACAGCAGCAGGCACAGCCTGCTTTGATGCGGTGTGAAGGAGGGCAAGTGCTGATGGATGGTGGGAGTCTAGAAGCTGTGGTGTGAGACTACAGGGGATTGGAGCAGACACCAGACCTAGCTGCCTGTTCTGGTCAGAGCTCTGGTGGGGAGAGCCCCTGGGGCTCAGGGTCAGGAGGAGATGCCCAGGACCTGGTAGGAATAGGAGTTATTCTGACTCTGCAAGCTTCTGTTGGTGGTCTCTTGTAATATGGAAAAACCATGACTATTTAATGAGCTTTTGAGCAGGAATATTGAAAGAGGCCTATGTGTGTCTTAGGACTATGTGGAAGTGTTTGGGAGAAATGGGGCACATAAGGAGAAATTCTGAGAGAAAAAAAACTTCCTCTTGAGCTCAAGGATGAGAGAATTTGCAGGGATCAGAGGACAGTAGTGAGGAGGGTTGGAAATGTGAAAGAAACTGTGGTCCAGGTGGGGTGGGCTTGGAAACTGTGGCAGGGCAACTTCTGTCACCTCACTGGCTGACCAGACCAATATCTCAGACCAGAGCTTTCTTCATTCCCCTTTAAACCTTCTGAAACGTGGCAGCTGTGAATGTTCTATAAGAAGCTATGTTTGTAGAGTACATTGAATCAGAAGGGCTATGTAACTGTTACGTTACCATTAATGAATTATTTTTATTATTTTTTTATTAAATTTAAGGGTTGTATGGGCTTGCTTTCCTTTTTTTTTCTTTTTTTTTCTTTTTTTTTTTTTCCGTGCTACTCAGACCACACGGGGAACAGGGTATTGCTCTACAGCTGCTTGTCCCACCCTTTGTGTAGTGGGATCCCAGTTGTATTTTTGTGTGTTCTGGAACTGGAGAAAATGCAAAACAACATATAGATCAGATTAGTTTAGCTGCATAAGTCTGTCCCTGAGTAAAGTTAGCCTAAAATGTTAATTTACTGGAGGATAAGCTCTTTCTGGCTTACTGGAAGATGGTTGTGTGTGAGAAAAACTATAGCAGAGTTCTTGGGAATTGGGAGGGCAGAGTTAAAATAACCAGAGCATTAACAGCCAAGAAAAACTGTTTCTTGTAAAGTGTACAGCCACAGCTGGTGCTTTGGCCTGTGTACTCCGAGTGTAGGAAGCACGTGTGTTTATGTGCACACACATGGGTCTGTGTGTGTGGAGGTGGGAATAAAGTTGCAAACTTGTTGCTGACATGTACAAAGTAAAGCATTAAAACTTCACTGAAATACCTTGCTTGGACTCTAACCGTATTGTCTAATCTACCTTTTTTATTTCCTCCTCCAGTCAGCATATGCTGTGTCAGTGCTCAGAGAGTGTGCTAAACTGCGACCTACAGATCCCACCATTCCTCTTCTGGCTGCCAAGGTCTGCATTGGGTCGCTCCACTGGGTAAGCAAGCGGACGCAATTCTTACTAGGTAATGGATCAGGTGCTGCAGTAACAGTGCCCCAGTGTAGTTGCAGTGGGGAGAAGGGGGAATCCTTGTTAAAAATCATGTACTTGTGCATGCTTTTAAAATGAAAATCCCACTAAGAAATTTTGTGATGAGTCACTGAAATGTGTTTTACTGGCACATTAAACAAAGGAGGAGGCAGGAAAGCCATAAGAGCCATTTTGGAGACTGCTGCCTCAACTGACTGTCAAGTTGAATCGGCCACTCTTGTAGCCCCCGAAAGACAAAAGTTAATACTTGTCAGTGAACTGTTAGACAGTTCAGGTCTGCTGGATGACTTGATCCTTTGTTGTTGAAGTTGCTATGTCAGTGTTTTCTGTTCTGAATGTTAACTTATGCCCCAGAAGCAGAGTGGGAGTGAAGTCTGTGCCTGTGAAATTCTGATGATCCCAAGAAGCAGAAACATCTGTCAGTCTTTTCCTGCTTGGTTTAATTAATTGAATGGCAGCCCACTGTTTTCACCTGTCCTCACCACGAGGTGTCCCTGCAGTCAGCAAAGGATTATAATTACTAACGCGAGAAAGCATGAAAGAAAATACCAGAAGAATCTGCCCAGATTTTGGTGAAAAGCTGCAGGGGCTAGATTTGCTGTTGTTGTGTCTCCCTGTTCCCTACCTCCCCGTCCATCCTCTACATCCCTAGCTGGTGAACATTGGTATTCAGCTAAACTTAATTGAGTTGTATCGATTTGTACCACAGTCAGCAAGGAGATGTAGTTATATATGTTTTTGAATGAACTATACCATTTGAACTGTAACAGTTAAACTTCTGTGTGAGTCAGCAAAAACTGGGAAGTATGTTCTAGGAAAAATCTTTATGGTCTCAGGATCTTGAGGGAATCCTTGCTGAACTACCAAACTTATCTCTGTTCACTGTATATAGGAATTTAACTCTCTTGTACCCTTAGCTCAGTACCTAAAATTTGAGAGCTGAAGGTCGTTCAGTGATATAAAATAACATTCACAGTGAATGTTAATTTTTTAATAAAGCAAATACATTGGGGTTTTTTTCTGATTCTTAGAGATGTTAAAACAATATGAAAGCCAGGCATTACACCTGTGTTGAACACTCTTATTAGTATCTCTGATGAAGTTTTCAAAGCAAGATCAACTTGTCATTAGTCTAAAACATCAGCTAGTATATTGATGTTTTTTACTATGTAGGCTCTGAAGCTAGAACTTCATGGACTAAATTCCTGCATTCACTTAGGGCCGTAGTGAGGGACTGCAAGCCCCTGACAGCTTCATCTGTCAATTCCACTCTCAGTGATTGCTAGGAAGGAACCTCCCCCCTCCCCCCAAAAAAATGCAAAACAAACCCACAGAACAGTCATGTTAAATGTGAGGAAAATATTTCTGTGAGATCAGGCTAGTTTTTGCCTAGTAACCTGATTTTTAGTATTGGAGACAAATTTGGGATCTCCATATTGCAAATAAATCTCTTACTTTTCTGCCTTTCTGCCCTATAAACATGAATCCAACATGAAGGAAGGCACTGGAGCCATGAAGCCAGTGAGGGAAGACACACCATTGGACCAGATATTTAAGAAGGAACAGTTGGAATTGTGAAGTTTGGGGGCAGCCTTGACTGCACTGACTATGAGGTAGTGAAGTTCAGGTTACTAAGAAGGCAACATGGCAGACTGCGGAATGATCCATTCAGACTTGCTTTGACTGACTTGGACCATTTTTAATACAAATAATGACTTCAAGAAGGCTGTAGTCTCTTGAAACTTGCTGAGCATGTGACCTGTGCCATAACTAGCCTTTGGACAAAATTCAAATATAGTCAATGCATTTTGAGACTCCATGCCAAAATCAAGATCCCTGGGATGCTGTTATGTTTAACAGGAGCAGTGAAGTTTTAATGGAGGCATTCTACCGAATACTGGGTCATTGATTTGTGTTGAGGTGAAAGGACAAAGTTTATGTACTATGAGAAAAGAGATGGCATAGAATCCCTTTTTTTTTTTTTTTTTTTTCATAT
This sequence comes from Megaceryle torquata, assembly GCA_024611175.1. Classification (NCBI taxonomy): domain Eukaryota; kingdom Metazoa; phylum Chordata; class Aves; order Coraciiformes; family Cerylidae; genus Megaceryle; species Megaceryle torquata. The sequence goes on along the minus strand of JANIJG010014223.1, from coordinate 73,427 downwards.
ATTACTCTATTTATGCAGCTCTCGCCATTAAGAACAACATTTCAAATTATGCTATTAAAGCTTGCTGACCGTGGTGGATGAGGATTTGAATGTGTGAAATCATGAGCTCAAATTGAAGATGTTGCTATGCCAGGAAGTGGGCAGAGTCAGGATTTGTCCTCATTGGTGCTTCTCCCCAAAATCTCTCTGGATCCGTTAGCACAGCTACCACATTTAAAAAAAAAAAAAAAAAAAGCCTTGTTATAGAGACACTTAGAAAAGAAGGTGAGGCTGTAATTCAGTTCCCACTGTCCTCAGGCAATCCAGTATCTCCAGAGTTCTCATACATGGCAGAGCTGATAAAGCAACAGTCTAACCATAAAAAAAAAGAAGGGAAAAATGTGCTCATTTTGATTATTGTAAAGTAAGAGTTGGGTTTTTTCCCCTCTATTTACTGCTTTTTCATTGTGTGAAACACTTTTTAATGTTACTCAGTCATATCTTGGCTCAGAACTGGGGTGCAGCATGGAATACAAATGTGATTCCACAAGAGGGTAATTTTACTGCAGTTATCTAGAGCACAACCTTATGAAATAAAACCAAATTAAAAAAATATTCCTCTTCCCTCTCCCTTTCACTCAGTGGCCTATGCTCTACCCTGATACTAATTTTTATGATGGTGTAGAAAAGTTTTAATTAAGGAGAGTCAGAAGGAAATTAGAGCAAGCATCTTTTAAAAGAACTGAAATGGTAGGTTCTCACATCTCATAGTCAAAAGGGATGCTTCTGATATTACTGGCAAACTCCTGTGCCTAATAAAGACCTTCCTGCTTAGCAGAGCTGTTTTTCTAAATGTCATCCTTACAGTAATTATTTGCATCTAAATTACATGGCAATCAAATCGGAATTGAATCATTTAAACTGGAAGTGAACAAGCTGATCAATGCCAGTATAAATAGAAAGGAGGGTAGACATGCATGGGAACAGTCTAATAGACAAATATTAACAGTTACAAATACTCAGATATATCTTGCTTTTCAGAACATATAAAATATGATTAACTTCTCAATTAGGAAATAAATCTAGGTACTTGATTGCTGTCTGGGCAGGAAAAGGGTGAAAGCAGATCACCATTTATCCCAATGAAACAGCTAATTTGTATGTCCTGCATTTGTTTTCTATGCGTTTTTGGTGCAGTATTGTACTCAGTTTATTTACAGTCCATGGACAAGCAGTACTTCAGTCTTATTTCAGTTACTAGCAATAAATAAATAAAACAACCAACAACAAACTAAAAAGAAAAACCAAACCATAACAAACAAACATTTATGTAGCTGGATAATTGCAGAATATCATGAAGAGCACAGAACAGTTTTCTTTCCTGGTTAATTTAGTGGTCACTTAACTCGTTTTGCTGGCTTTGTGCATGGTGTCTCAGCACTCTTTAAGAATCAGGGAAAACAAAAAAATAATTTAAATGTGCCATAGTGATTTACAACATTGAGGATGCTCAGATCACATCTATGAAATAATCTCTCAATGCAGAACAAATCAAAGTAAAAACATGCATACATTCATACTCTGACATGCAAATCAATATATAACAGAGCCTGATGTGAGAAGGGACTAAACATCTTGTGCTTCTGTTGGCAGTATGACCAGATTATTAGCTGATGTAAGTTGGCACTACTCCACTAGCATATTACTGGCACCATGCTGGCTTACATCAGCAGATGATCTACCCCATCAACCCCTAGCTTTTAGGTTTGGGGTTGCAGTAAACAACTGAGTGATATAAGGAATGCTTTGGTTACCTTTTTCAGAATTACAGCTTTTCAAAAAAAAAAAAAGGCAGAGTAAACAGAAAATCAATATTCCATTAATTCTAAAGCTTATGCCAGTTGTCTTGGAAGACCAGAAAAGCTCCAAAACTAGTGCATCTATATAGACCATACTTGTCTGGTCAGGATGCAGTTGGACCTGCACTTAACAAAGCTCATGCGTTACAAAGCTTTCAGCAAAGTTGGAATGTTTATGCTGTATATAGTTTTTACACAGGTGTTTTAAATGCCTTTGTAGTGGGTTTAGAATTACTTTTGAGGCATCATACTGCCTGGTCTTCCAGTTTGCTGGGGTTGTGGCACAACAGTTGACTGAACTCACATGCAAATGATTCTAGCAAGCAAACACAAAGCCAGTATGTGTTTAGCCAGCTGTCTTTTAGCTTTCTAGATTGGACTATGAAGATTTTGACCACTGAAGTTCAGAGTACTGTTTTAAATGTTCATAGGAGAGCTGATGTAGCTTACAGTGGACTCTTATCTGTGCTGAGGTTGTCCTGCCTTGGTGCACTACAAGTTCAGAGTTCCACTTACTAAAAGTGTTTCTGCAGTTTCCTTTCACTCAGACTTCCCTGGCACAGCCTCAGCTGAATGCTCACTTTCCTATTTTGGCAGTGACTTTGAGTTGCAGCAAGAATTGTTGTTTTTAATATTTTAATAGTACAGTACTGTTAGTTTCACTACTAATCTAGGTTCTTCAGGACCGTGTTATGGCAGATGTTGTTAAAATAGTAAACCCAGAAGTGCATACAGGCAATCATTAAGTACTGAATTTCTCCATTTTAGGTGATGTATTTAAAGGTATTTATGATTACTGTGATGCTTTCTTGTTCCCTTTATTCCAGTGATATTTCAATGGAGGCACTTTGAAAACTTTGTAAATGCAGAGACAAATAGACTATAATCCTCTTCTAGGACTCTGGTCTGACAGACATGGAAGACATGATATGTGTCCTTAGTATTTTCACTGCCTCACAGTTGATACAACAGAAATATTGTTGTGTTAAGCTTGTGTAGCACCCAATGATGCCAGTATTATCAATTCATGTGAGCTTTTGGAGGGACTTCACCCCATGGCAAAAGCTGAAGCTCAAGATGGTGCTGTGCTTCTTGAACATTTCCCTCGTTTATTTTAGCGCAGCGATCATAGTGTGCACGGTGAAGTGCTCTGCTCCAGCACTTTGCTGGGAAGACAGAGATCATGCCATCAGTCAGGGAAAAGGGGAAGAGGTGGGGGTCAGGCCAGGCCAGACCATGCATGGAGTCATACAAAGCGAGTAAGACATACCATGAGGTCAGTACATACACCGTGGTCTCTGTGTGGGTGAGCAGGGAGGAGGTTGGAAGGATGTAGATTTAGAGCTGCATACTTCTGAGGTAACAGCTTATCATTCATTACTCTCAGACACCACTTAATCCAAGAGTACTTCTCTTTCTTTCTGTCCGTTGTTGACCCTGTCACTGTAGATAATAAATGTTGTGCATGTGCTTGTGCCCAGCTGCCTAGGAGCCCTGGAGTCACATGGAAATGCGCAGGTCTTAGTGCAGTGGGACTCATGCTGAAAGATCAGATCTAGTCCTATTATCAGAGTCATTCTGCCCGCAGAGCAGATGCTCTAGAAGACTGGCATCACTAGGGCAAGCAACTGCTGAGAAAGTGGTGAATGTTAAAGAGCTACTAGAGTTCTTCCATCTTTTAAAAGACATTCTTCTTTACATAGTGGCTACTGTTACTGGGGCAATCCCAAGGGATTTAGACATCAAAAATGGCCAGTAATTTTGCCCTCTATACATCTCTCTTGTGAAGAAATCACACGTGCTACAGTGGATGAAAGGCCTGAGTATTCCTAAATCCTGAGGGCTGAGCTTACATGCAGATTACATTGGAGGGCTTAGCACTGGTGACACATGGAGAAGAAGCCCAACAATAGAAAGCACAGGATTGTTTTTTTTCCCTGACATATGTAACATGATTCACCTTGTGTGCTGTAGACAGCTGTGAGACAAACGCCTTCCATTATACTATGCCTCATTGGTCACATTTTTCCTGTCTTTTTTTTCTGTTCTCATTCTCTTTTCCCAATATTTAATTTTTACTTATTAGACTTTATAGTAGACAACCTACAACCCAGTATAATTAAAATTATAAGAGATCAATCCAACTAGTTAATATCCTGCATAATTTTGTGTAGGATCCTTTCTGTAGGATTTGGGTCTCTTATGTGCTTGGGTATCAGTCTCACTGATGTCCAAACTCCCTTGCTTTGCTAACACTGTCTGCTGCCCTGTGTCCAGTGTCATTTGATGTGTTCCCTGTCTCCCCCCTTGTGCACTCCTCTTTTTTTGTCTCAGTAAGGTGCCATTTCCGTGCTGCTGTACATCATCAATTTACTTGTCCTCAATTGTTCTAAACTTGTGCTGGTGAGAACTGCAGTTTCCACTTACAGTCCTGGAGGGTGTTGATTCAGTGGGGTAGGGCTTATGCTTTTCTTAAAACAAGCTGTGTGGCAGTTGGAAACCAGCTGGGTGGCAACAGGCCAGGGGACAGCACCTACTGTTCCCCGCTCCCTTGTCAGTATGCCCCTGAGCTTGACTTGAGCACACACCAAAACCTATGGTCAAATAACAAGGGTGGCTGGAACAGCCACTCTCTGTTGCAGAGAAAACATCCCTCAGGGTTACATAGCTAACAACTGTTCATTTTCCATCAAAGATGATGGAGGGGATGGAAGAGGGGCAGAACCCCAAACAACCCCACAGGATTACAGTCTTACTGGTGTCAGGTCACAGTTTGGCAGCCTGTCTCTTCCCAGGCACTAGGTGTGTGCTTGTGTGTGGTGGAGAGGTTGCTTAGCTAGTGCTTCTGGGTTCCTCCTGACAGTATATACAGCTTGATTTCAAAATACAGTAAGCTCCTTTTAGGTTCTTTTTCCCTCCATACCTGCCTTCTGAGCTTTCTTCCATGCAGGTCTTGGAGGCAGGAAATCTAGCCCTACAACCTGTGGTGCTGCCCTTCTCTCTGCCAACTGCTCAGTGCAAAGTATACAGAAGAATGTAAGAGCAGTAAGGGCCAAATCCAAGCTATTTCTGTGTGGCTTTAGGACTTTTTTTTTTTTTAGCTTACTGCTGAGAGAGTAACAAGTAGCAATTCTAAGGCAGCTGAATTCAAGCTGTTGCTGGCACTCCTGATGCCCAATGAAAGATCTTTTCCATGTTGGGAGCTGCTGTTGGTGCTCTTAGCAACCAGGTAAAACCAGTACTTTGTGTGTGTGTTAATCACAAAGTGATGTTGTGCCATGCTCGCTGGGGGGGAGCACATGATATCCTGTGGCTTAGATCTTACGAGCAAGGGCCTGTAAGTTGCAACAAGAAATTTTGATCCATGTTCCTTGTCCTTCCAATGCAGTGTTGTGTCACTTTAACATCGGAGTCTTCCTCTGAAGTGAAAGAACAGTTTAGATTCCCTTTGTATTGAGGCTGGTCCCTGGCTGTGCAGGAGAAGGAGGAATGGCTGTCTTGGTTCTCCATATAAACTGTCTATTCCTTAACTCCCTTCTGTGTACCTACAGCTCACGACTTCTGGGAGCCCTGCATGGTGAAACTTCACAAACTTTGGCACCACATGAGGAAGGGAGAAAGGGGGAGCAGCTCCTCCTGCTTCAGATTGTGTGGCAGCATGCAGGAGCTGCAGCTGAGAATGGCTGTATCTGGTGAGACTCCAGAGGGACTGTTACCTCATTTGGAGGCCTTTCTGCCCCACCCCCTTTCCCATTGCTACAGCTCAGAGTGCAGACATCTCATACGCATAAAGACCCCCACAGACACAGCATTGCTGGCAGATCACAGCTCAGGCTCACTACTGAACCCTCACTCAGGTGGATGGAGAGGGTGTTTTCATCCAGATTGCCATCCAGTAGTCCTTGCAATTTAGTTGGTAGCCCCAGCTATGCCCCAAGGGGTACTCCTGGTTTAGGTAGCTGTTTCCAGATTCATAGCTGACTAGGCAAGCACCAAGACTGATTCACTGGAGAGCTGAAACCTCACAGGGGGTGATGTGAGTGAAATGTTTGGCTTTTCACACTTGTCTAGAATAACTGAGTAAGAGAAAAGGAGAAGAGGGACCAGGTGGCAACCACAGCAGGGCTGGAAGGTGAAGTGCCCAAGTGTTAGTAGAAGTAAATGCTCTCATAAGCAAAACCAGCTGTGCTGGAGTTTGCAAGGCCACTTAATGTCAAAGCAGCTTTCAGCTGACCCAGGTTTGCATTGATGAGAATCTTTGTGGCTGGTCAAAGTGCTATTAGTGTTTAGTATGAATAAATGTTTACAAGAATGTTTGTGCTAGAAGAACTCTTTCAGCCATTCTGAAAAGTTGTGGTTTTAATTAATCATACAGTGGATGAATCTGACACTCACAGGTGGCCTTGGATAACTGTTAGGCAGGAAAGCTGAATGGTGTACTGCTGATTTATGCAGCATAGGCTATGAGTCAGAGACTGGAAACACTGTCAGGTGACCATTCAGAAAAACAATGAAGCAAAATCTCTCCAATTTTAAATGTCTCCATTTCAACTCCAAACCTTTCATTTAATCTGTTTTTTTTCATACGCTCTACCCACCCCTACCCCTGTTTGCTAGTCATTAGAATTACTTTTATAGCTCTTTTCTTCATCTAATGGAGACTTCTCCTCCTCACACACACCTTTGTCCGAGAGAAACAATGAAAGAGTGGGAATGTAGCTTTATGGTGGAAAATGGGGTGTATAATTAATTTTCTGTCTGCACAGATTTCATATCTGAGAAGAATTCAGTTGTTGTTTTATGGGAAGGTTTGTGTTTGTTTGGGGTTTTTTTTTGTCTCCTGTGTGGTAAGTCATGGGACATTCTTTTTCCATTGTCCTAGGCTCTGGTCCAGAACACGCTTCAGTATGTGACAGGGAAGTCAGTTAGGGCTACTGACAGTGTTAAGAAATTTCCTGGAACAAATCTGTCTTCCTGATCTGATCAGAGTTTAAAGGGGTCTCATCTGAGCATCACTAAAGTCAGTAGGAATACTTCCAGTGTTTTCAGTAGACTGCCATTAAAGACAGACCTCGCAGTTTAGTTGGTAGCCTTAAGTATGCCCGAGGGGTATTCCTGTTTTAGGTGGTAGTTTCCAGATTCATAGCTGACTAGGCAGTCAGCAAGACTGTAATGTTTTCAGGGAAGAGATTGGTGATAAAGTACACATTGGTCATTGAAACCTCAGATCAGTCAGCCCAGAAATCTGGGAACTGCTGGTCTACATCTAATTTGAATTATATGGCCTCAGAGAGCAGCACAAGTAAAAGACCAAGCAGTGGAGATTGCTGCTTTGCTTGCACTTCTCATCCTTTCTTCATGCCTACGTTAACAGTATATATATATTTTTTTTAATGTTTGATGTCATTGCTCCTTTGTTTTTGAAGTTGTTAGTTAATGCTGTCGTGTGAATATCTTTGAGTGATGTTATTGGGAGTCCCATTGGCAGGATAGTATATCAAATCAAGTAGATTCTGTTCCTAGGTAGCACATTAACAGATCATTGCAGAAGGGAAGTTTCTGGTCTGCTGGTATGTTTTGATTCCAGTTCATAACAGGTGACTCCTTTTAGATGTTAAGGAACTATGAGGTGCTGAAGTCTGACAAAACTGAGTATTAAGAGAGCACATTTTACTTATGTCTGCAGTCTGTGCATCTAAAACAGCTTGTCGCTTGTCAAGTAATAAAAATTTTCAAAAGGAGGATTTTTCAGATAGTGAAATCACGTCTGGTTCTTGATTAGGGACGGTTCTGATTATTGTTGACAGGATCTTCCAACTATCTTGTACAGAAATGAGGTCTTCCTGTAGGCTCTGTGTCTTTCAGATATTGCTTACAGCTTTTGCTTATATCTCTCTAACCTACACTTTTCCAGATATCTACAGTCTACAGGCCTTAGTCTATTCTACTTAAAATGGCTGAGTGATGTTAATGTGAGTTTAAGGTTAGAAATGAGGAGCACTCTATTTGGTAATAAAAAAATAATTTTAATGTTTTAAAATTATCATTAACTCAGATTTAAAAAATTTTAAAGCTTTATATTTTCATTAGACTTAAATCTGTGATGTCATCTGGAGAGGAAGGTGTGGGGGGGGAGAGTCTGCACTGTAGTAGAAGAGACCAACTTAAATATTTCTCCATTTTTGAAGTCTGATCCTGAGAAGTCATGACTGCTTTCTCTTCCCATTACAATCCATAATACAAAATGCATTTTCAAAGAAATTGTGTATTTGCAAAAGGTGCAACATGTGTCTAGTGCAGCATGAGCTGCTATGGTAGTGTGGTATTTGAGATAAACATCTGTGTTCTTAATGTTCTTCCTCCTTCTTGTGGCAGCAGGTCTGCAAGCAGCAGCTGAACTCAGCTTGCAGTGAAGTGCTTTCTTGTTTTACTCTTGTAACATTTTAAAGGGAAGTAAAATTTGCTAAGGTTTAAAAAACATTTCAACCTTGCAATATACTGCTAGGATATTGTATGTAAGTTGGTCCAACATATGTATTTAAGGTTTCAGTGATTGAAGTGTGCCTGAAGGGAAATATAAAAATAGGATAGTGTTCTTCATAAGCCTTAAACATCTGGAAGTAGTTTGGAGTGGATGCTTAAAGTAAAAACAAAGCTTTCCTCATAACTGTGCATGTGCACTAAGGTCTGCTACTCTGACCTTCTTCCTCCTTTCTATGAGTGTTTACTGTGATCACCGGAAGCCCTTGTATGAAAGCACTGAGTGACCTGAGAGGCAAAGTTTAATGACATAATCTTACTGAAGCAAGTAGAGAGGAAATGCCTGTAAGTCTCAACCTACCTCTTTTACAGCTGGAAGAAGGAGAATACTTTGCTAAAATGGTGATAGACCTGGGTGAGGATGCTGGAGAGTCCCTAGCAAAGGGTTACCTGGCGCTGGGCCTGACATACAGTCTTCAAGCTACTGATGGTGAGTTACTCTGTTTGTCAAGTGTGTTGTATGGAGAGCACCTGTTCAAAAGCTTCAGTGCAAGCAATGGAAATTTATTGGAAACTCTGCTTTTATGTGCTCACTGGACATGAAAAACAATCAGATTGCAAGAAAAATGGGGACTGTTCACTTGCTCAAAGAACTGCCTGCCATGGTAATAAAAATGAAGTTTTTAGGTGAAGTAAGAAATGCAAAACATTACTTCAGAGGTGATAGTAGAGGTGTTGACTGTAACCAGCAATGCTTGGTGTGCTTCACTTGAATATTTATAATACATTTCTTTCATTTATTTACACAATAAAAAGTCAAACTTTCCATCTATGTTCATATTTTTGTCACCCATGTGTAAATCACATAAAGAAATACAATCCAAGAAGTGGAGTCAGAAATGCCTGACTTCAGTTCCTGGCATGATATCGATTCCCCACAGAGTTTCAACCTCTCTGTGATGTTGTTTCTTTCTCTGCATAGAAGTAAACAAGATAAAAATATCTACCTTACTGGTACATGTGGATGTTGACTAGATGCAGACTATTGAATGTAAGAAGTATTTGATTTTAATGATGCCTGCTTGGGTTTTGAATGATTGGACAATGGGCTTCTGCAGATGTGGTGCTTGGTAGCCAGAAGGGCTTGAAGTACCAGAGTTTGGGATAGTTCTAGCTCTGACTTTCATCAAGCTCACACATGAGAACAATCTTTGTTTCTTCTACAACTTCTAACATAAGTAGATGGCCTTTTAACATAGCTGCTTTTCATAATGTCTGAGCTAGTGTGTTTCATAGTCAATCTGGCAGTCTTGCCCCCATGCAAGAAATGGCTTTTCTGTCAGCTCCCATAGAAAAGAGCCAACTTCTTCCAGAAAATGAGCCAGAAACAAAGCTAAAATGACTGCATGATATCATGGAAGTGTGCTGGACTTGCAAGTTATACAGAATTCTGCAAGGCACATGTATGAGGAAGTGGCATGTCCTCTTCAGTAGTGCAAATTGTTGGGTTTTTTCAGCCAGCCATATCTGATCAGCTCTTCTGAGAACTCTTGTCCAACACAGAGGCTCACAGGCACTGTAGCTCTCTTCATTTCTCCATTTCTCTGCCTTAGAATAGTTCTCCCTAGAAAGTTTGTGTCAAAGAGCTGTCCTTCCTAGCCTGAACTTTCTCATGTATCTTTTTCTGAAGTTCATTAAACATTGAGTTCTTAATAGCTCAGCTTTCTAGGGCATTTTGCCTAGATTTTGTTTAAACTGTCCCTAAAGCTATACAAGATCCCAGAGACCATTTTCAGAAATGGAAGGTTTCCTATGTTAGCCCATTATGATCTATTTGTTATCCTTTGTATGGAAAGAAGGTGGTTTCTGAAGAATTGAGTTGTAGAGGCATGTGCTATACTCTGGCTCTAAAAATATTTTGGTGCAGCAAAAGGTGAGTTAGTAACTTTTCTTCTGGAAGAGAAGTCTCTTAGTTTTCAAGAGTTCAGATGTTGCAATTTGTCTTTTTTAATGTAAAAGAAAAAGTCTTCAGAAAGACTGCCTTGGATGTTTTTTTCCAGATTACCATCTGATTTATGTTGTGGTACAATAGAGTACCTGCTTTCTCCTTGTACCTCTAGCCTTTAACTCAGTATAATCAGTCACTCTGTTATTTGTGGGAAATCTGAAGTGTGTATTTCCATCTTTCAGGTTATATTTAAACAACATGGATTAAGTCCTTCAAAAATATATTTACGATGATCATGAATAGGGAACAGGATTTTCCTAGAAAATACCAAATTTGCACAAACAAGACATTTTCCGTGAACAAATAGCTTACCACAGTGAGGAAGCAAGCGTAGAACACGCTGAAAGGAAGATAGCAATTCCCTTATGTAATCCTGTCTCTTACTGTCAATCTTATCATTTTATTTATACCAGGTCACACTGACACATACAGACACACAGTGAAATATCTGTATTTGATTTCCATAACTTTCCACTTTAGCTGATGTTCAGTGAGTCAGCATTTTCAATGGTAGCTAAGTGTTTCAGAGACATTTGACCAATTGCCTTATAAAGCTTACAGGATTATATCAAGATGCCTTCCATCCAAGGTTAGGCTTTCTTATTTAGTATATCCTGTTAGGAAATATTTCTCCTCTTTTGTGACAAAGGCACTGAGGAATTTGATTAAAGTCTTTTCTTTGTGACCTGCAAAAGCACTTGCTAAAAAGAGCAGTCAGAAGAGAGAATCCTATTGAATGACAATTCAAAGAACTTGTGGGAGCATTTGATTAAAAAGTCACTTTACAGCTATTAAATTTACTCCTGCATGAAATAAGACTTCCTGAAACTTATGCTGGGTAGCAGTATGTGTAGCTTCTTTGTTCTTGATGTCTAATTATGTGTTGCTTGAAATAAGTCTCACTGAAGTAGCTGAAAGGTGTCCTCAGAGGAGGTAATTGCTGCCTTTGCCTTGATGTTAGAAGCACAAATTGCTTGTTCATACAGAATGTCCATCTCTTGCTATGCTAAACTCTCTGCAGATCTGTTCCCTATGGGCCAATGTGAATAGCAACCTTTCTCTTCCTCTTGTAGTTCCAGTTTTTACATAAGCTGTGTTGTCAACTTTGCCTCCTTTTGCAAGCTAGAGCATAGGAAGTTCCACCTTAACATGAGGAAGAACTTCCTTACTGTAAGGGTCACAGAGCACTGGAATGGGCTCCCCAGAGAGGTTGTGGAGTCTCCTTCTCTGGAGACTTTCACAACCAGTCTGGATGCGTTCCTTTGTGACCTGCCCTAGAGTCCGTGGCCCTCCTCTGGCAGGGGTGTTGGACTCCATCTCCTGAGGTCCTTTCCAGCCCCTAATGTTCTGTGATTCCTTTAGGTCTAGTGAAGAATCAATTGAAGACAGGGGCAGGTGAGATGAATTCAACAAAGACTAAGGGAAAGCATGTTGCAGTGAGTGCTGAGAATTGAGTGCTGAGAATGCATTGTGAAATACAAGTGCACTTCTTACCTAACATCACCACCTTGCATCTTGTGAAATCTTTGTAGATTTAACAGACTCTCACTCTTGCAGAGCTGAGAGTGTGCTGTATCACTTCTTTCATTTAGAATTTAGATGGGTCAGGGACTGAATTGGAATCTCTTTCTGTAAGTCCCTGTGAAATTTACAAACAATCAGTATACTGACAGCACCAGTTAATGCTACAATAAAATTTATAAATTTAGACCTTGCCTATTAGTGAACATACCCCTCATTTTTTGTTTCTGCAGATAATAGTCAACACATGCAATCTTTAAGTATAATTCTGGGTGCTAAAACTGTACACTTTGCCATTTTAGGTGTCTTAACACAGGAGAATGGGTTTTTGAAACCTGTTAATACGTGCAAAAGGGTGGTTTAGTTTGGATGAGAAACGTATTTTTTAAGTCATCCCCACTTATGTTGTGAATGACATAAGAGAACATTTTACTAAAAGTAATGTGCTACATAAATAGAGGTGATTATGCTGCAGTTGCTGATGGGTGTTCAGTCCATGGGACAAGACTAGAACTAGACCCCTGTCCCTGTTAGCGCTGATGCTGATCCTCAGCAGTAAGGCTTTCACTCCATGCGTTTCCACCTACGTCCTGAACCTGCTTCCAGATATGACTTCAGAGCTTTGTATTTAGGTACCAAAATGCTGATGATGATCCCATGAACTTCTGATAAGGCTTAAGCTCCCCTTTAAAAACCCTAAGTGCTTTAGCAATTGGGTTCTTAAGGGGACATTTGCAAAAGTACCATGTCTTACAGGAATAACTACTGAAGATTCAGAAACTTAAAACTCCCCTGTGCTCTTTTCCTTGCTGTGGTCAGGCTATTTTGCAAGTTATTTTAATCTAAGTAATATGTCATACTGTGTTTTACTTGGTAGAACTGTAGCAGCCATGCTCCCAGTGGGTGAAGTTGGGTAGAGGCTGAAGAATTCATTAGTGCTGTCAACCTTGGAGAATGAAGCACAAGTTTCATAAGCGTAGACACCTAATTCTGTGTCCTTGGTGCAGTCTTTGTCTAAAGTGAGAGCTTTTCAGTGATACAAATGGATTGCAGCAAGGACAACTTCATCAAACAATTCCAGGGGTGGGGTGTCCATAACATCTTTGGGCAAGCTGTTCCCGTGTCTTATTACCCTCATAATAAAGATTTTCTTCTTTATATCTAAAGTAAATCTTCCCTTCTTAGTTTAAAACCATTACTCCATGTACTAGCACTACAGGCCCTGGTAAAAAACCCACCCTCCATCTTTTTTTCTTATAATTCGCCTTTAAGCGCTAAAGGCCACAGTAAGGACTTCCCAGAGCCACCTCTTCCAGGCTGAACAACCCCAACTCTCTCAGCATTTCTTCATAGGAGGGATGTTTCATCTCTCCAACCATTTTCATGGCCCTCCTCTGGACCTGCTCCAAGGGGTCTGTGTCTGATACTGGGGTCCCCAGAGCTGAACATAGTACTCCAGATGGGGTCTCACAAGAGCAGATGAGGAAAAGTGTCCCTTAGCTTGCTGTCTAAGCTTGTTTTTATGCATTCATACCCAAATCACTTTTCATTGTCTTTTTCTTTTCTTTCTTTTGTTTTTTTTCCCCTAATTTATCTCCTTCAGTTGTAAAGACCCTGTAAATTGCATGGCTGATTTTCATCATCCATCTTCAGTATTGTCAAACACAAATTTCAACATGTTTATCCAAGTCAGAGACAAATCTAGAGATGGACAACCAAATTTCCAGCTTTGTTGTAGCTGAAGATGCAGTTCTCATTGTGGGTGGTGGGACTCACATGCCATTTCCCAGTAGTGCAGAGCCAAAGCTGACTAGTTGTAATCACTTCATTTCCATAACATATTTTTGAACTTCTTTGACTATAAACTGAACATCAGTCACATATCTTACCAGATGGTACCTAAAAGTTTTCCTAGCTTTTCCATTTGATGTCTATTTTGGGGGGGCAAATAATAAAATTGCTTTTAAATTCCCCATTGTGTGGTATTTCCAGAACTGCTCTGTAACTTACCTAAGGAATCTTGTAGCTTGCTTAAGAAAATGAATCTGGATGAATGTTTATAGCGTCCAGATCAGATCCTTTCCAATGTCTCCTCAAGCATTTTTATGCTTCCATCAGTCTTGGTTCTTTTAATTTTTTTTTTCTAAAATCTCCTCTTCTGTTACCTTTTTTCCCGTATTTGGCAGTGGACCTGAATACTCGGTTTTAAGGCTATTGAGAGTGAAGTATTTCAGGAGACTTCTAATAAATGCTGCATTTTGCATGAAAGCTTATCTTCAAATGTAGTCATTAAACTACCTATTTTTTGTTCAGTTTTTACTGCTTAGAGTAGAGTTGGTGGCATAAATTTTTTTTGATCTTTACGACTGGGGAAATAATGAAGATTGCTGTTCTCAAATGAACCTGGTATTTTGAAGAACTACTGGAAGATGTAGCACAAAAAAAAGTCTGATCACTTTACTTCAGCAAAATAAATTACTTTCAACATTTTGCTCACTAGTGTGTTGCAGAATCCAAAGTAAGTGATTACCTTAGTACATCTTGTAGAAGAACACAGCCCTTTCCTCTTAATATCTTTTCAGAAAAATTGAATTTTATCTGGGTTTGTTGCTTAAGTATGCACTAGTAGCTGTCTATTCTGGAGCTTACACTGAGATAATGTATGAGGTCAAATATATTCAGAGGTGGATGTTTGCTGATGGATTAACTACTTGCTACTTTGTGCTGTTAATCGGTAGCTCTCAAATTCAGGATAGGCAGAACAAGAAACAACTTCTGTGCAAAATATGAAAACTAAAAAGCAGAACAAGACAGCCACTGTACTTCTGAAATTACCATTAGATTTACAGATCTGGATTTGAGAGAGCCATGCTTCTCTTAAGATCTTCCTCTGTTCCCCTTGCTCTTGATGATGATATCTCAGCATGTCCTGAAGAAGACCTTAATTTTTCTCCTACTTCTGTGGTTTTGGCTAGGAATTAATTTACACATTAAGAAATGAGCGTAGAGGGCAGGATCTTTTAGTCAACCAATTAGAGACATCAGTGGCAAATGCCACACCTGAAGTAACCTAGAAGTCTGCTGTGGTCTCAAGGAAGGTGGTATGTTATCAAGGGTTTTTTCATAAAGAGCTGTAATTTTGGCTTCTGGTGTTCCCTGTTCAACTTGCAACACCATCCTACGTGAAGATGGTGGTGGAGACGGTCTGTGTATGAGTCAGAATATGCTGCTAGTTACTGCTTTTAGCTTATAGACCAACCTGGTAGAAGGCCTGTTACGCTCCTAGTATTTAGTTAACATATATCCCCTTCTCCTCTCAGAGCCCTTCAGTGGCATACATAAACAAAAAATGCTTTGGCATTTCAGACAAGGGAGTTGGAAGAGTCTGTAATAAAAATGAAACTTGAGAATTCTGGTTAACATACTGGTTTTGTGCTGTTCATTAAAACCAAAATGGCACATTTTCCAGCCATGAAGATTTGCACCATTGGATTTCCACAGATTTTATGCTCTCAGTTTGAAATACTCTGTATGTGTAACTTTATTTATTTAATTTGAAACACTGACTACAACTCTCAAATGGCATTGTGTCTTGTCCTACAGCTACTCTGAAGGGCACTCAGGATGAATTAAACAAGAAAGCACTTCAGACTTTGGAGAGGTGAGTAGAACTCTTTCAGATACTTGCATTGTGTATTTCTTTGGATTAATTCAGAGTAATTGTTGTTTCTTTTTATTTTGTGTAAGGCTTCCTTGCCTAAAAGTTGAGAACAGGTCAGTAGACTTAGCAATAGTCTGTCAGTACCATTCATCTGGCTAAATGGAGTGATAAATTGGTTGAATGGCCAAGGTAAGAGCACATGTTCTGCCACTAAACAGAAATAACCTTAGCCCCAGTTAGCTGCAATGAGATCTACAGTGCCGGGAGATGCAGCTCCCTCAGATGATGCCAGCAGGCAAATATGGAAAGCTAGTTTTGTCTCCGTTCCTGTGTGAAGCAGGCTTAAAATCCTATTTCCCTCAGGGTGGGAGAGTACCTTCACCAGCAGGGTGCGGGGTGACCTGGCATCAGTGCACTTAGCGAGGAGTGGATGATTACTGTCCTAATGACTATGTACATGAGCTGTTGCATGAAGAAGGGGCTATGGAGCTGACTGTATAAAGCTGTCACCACTCTCCTGTTCTTCACCACTGTGTTTTGTGGGGGAGTCTGATCTGGTGGCTCTACCCTGAAACTATCTGTGAATTAAACTCCTCTGCAACTACTGTTTCCTCCATTAAAACTGCTTGAGTTAAAACCCTTTTTTTGTCTATTCTGTTGTGGTAGAGAGGTGAGGTGTGAGCTTCCTGACCCTGTTATGACTAAGTTACACCACCCAAAATTCACTAGGTGGTGTTTGAGCAGTTAATACTATAAATGTAGATGTAGATGCCTGTAGACTTTGGATGGCAATCAAATGGAAGCTATATGGTCGTAACACGTGGGCTGAAGCGTCTAATTCTGAGTTTGGAGTGCTCATAAACACATTACAAAAGTGAAGAAAATTTGAGATCTCTGATATCTCCAAGTACAGATGTAGGAGATTGAACACGTTACTGGAACTTAGCTGGTTTTGTGATGCTGAGCAAAGAGTTGTTCAGCATGTTTGTCTTGCACTGGTTTTGCAGTGGTTGCAAGTGCATGTAGTAAATTGAAACAACAGATGTTATCCTGGATATTTACCCTATGGAGATCTGAAAGATAAAATTTTAATAAAACATGTATTTGGTCACTTGTTAGATCAGGAGTATGCTTCAAGTCACACTAGCTCCTGGACTCAAATGTAATACTTTTGCTACTACCCAATTTTGATATAGTTGTGGTGCTGCAGTGCTTTTAAAATGCATTTATTTTTATTCTTTGACCTTTCCCACTGGCTATGGCTTGTTTTCATGGTATCTTAACTCTGCTTAAGAAGCAGAAAAGCTTTGAGCCAAACCTTAAGTATTCAAACTTAAGCCAACAGGGATGTTGTGGAAGTGAGCTGGTTTGTCTTCCTAAATGCCCGAGTTTGGGTTTTTTTCTCTTCCTTGTTTTCCACCTGTTTTTAAAGTATATGTATGATATCTCAGGTCATGGTTTGGCCTGTAGCCATCTCTATAAGTAGCCTTTTTAGATAGAAGATTGGATCAAATATTTTTCTAATACCTTTTGAGGAAACTGAACAGTAAAGTAACAACCCTTTTGTTTCTTTCCAGAAGTGCCATTAATCTCTTCTCCCATACACCCATGTGAACTTCCCCTATTGTTGGATAGGCTACTGAGGGTTTCATGGAAGCTGCTTGCTAAAGAGGTGGCTCACCCTGCTCCAAGAGCTTAGAGGAAAGCTGAGTTCTGTCTTGTGGAGGCTTGTTGTTGTTTGGTTTGGGGCTTTTGCTTTGTTTTGTTTTGTTGTTGGTTTTTGTTTTAAAGTGGGAGGAGGAGAAATAAGTGACTTGCCCGTACTAATTGCACATTGATGGCTTTGGCATTGCTTCAGAATACTTGAGTGCTATCTTGACTTGCAGAGTTACAGAACATGTTCAGTCCATATTAATTTAATTCGTTCTATTGCTATTAGAACAGTCACCTCCAACAGCTTCTTGCTCACAGGCCAAGATGGCATTTGAGAGGTGGCTGTCTTGAAAATGATGTGTGGTTTGTTTCCTTAATTAATTATTTGGTTTTTGTTTGTTTATTTCTTTGTTTATTATTAGCAAATTACTAGTTTTGGCAGGGTTTTTAACCACCAGCCTTGTCAGCCTGTTGTTTCTCCCTCATGAGGATGTTAATCCTACTTGCTTTGGGCAAGGTGATGCAGGCGCAGGTTTCCTTTGTGTCCTGGAATGCAGCCCAGAAAGAGGTTAGGAACATCCGCTGGCTACAAGTAACCTTCCTTTTCCCTGTCCCTCCCATATGAAATGCCTTCCCTGTGCCATAGCGCTAAGAGTGAGCTCTGTGGGCCTCCCTGGTCTGGGCTGCCAGTGTGACATGAGCCAGTGCCCCATGTTGCTCCTAGGTTAGGTCCTCAGTCTGCACATTGCCTTGGTTAATGGCTTCTCCACAGGCTAGCAAGCTCAGACTGCGGTTTTGTGCTTAGCATAGTCTGTGAGGGACAGTTCTGCCCTGGTTGTCCATCCCTGTTCCTTGCCTTGCACAAGGCGATGTGAAGGGCCTTCGCATCATCGTCTGGAGACACTGCACTTTGCTAGCCAAGGGATCACTGCAGTGCACGCTGCTGCACGCTGTACACTAGAAAGCAGTATCTAAGAGGTCTAAGTTTTTGAGAAGTAAGGGTCTTGGTTTTGGTCCAGACTCAGCTTCTGCCATCAAAGCCTCATTCCTCCCTCAGTGCCTTCCCTTTCCAAATTAGGAGTCTGCTGTCAATGATTAGACTAGAAGCTGCAGAGTGGAGGATGTTTTGGGTGTTTGAGCACCAGCTCACGTCATGGTCTCCTGATGTTTAGTCCTCTACATGCTCATAGTCACAATAATAGCAGAAAAAAAATTATTACTTTCTTAGTGCTAACCTAACCTCCTGTTGTCTGAGAAGCAGCAATATAGGAACAAGTTGGACAGCTGTGTCCCTCCCCTAAATTACTTAAAATAATGCTTTAATGAGTTTGTCATGAGTTAAGAGCTACTTTCTCCATATCAGTTATCCAAGTTTCAAAACATTAAGTGGCATTTAATGAAGGAGCATTTAAATTGTATAACATCCTGTCAGTTGTGTTTCTCATACTTGTTCCTGGGAGTCTGGCTTAGACAGGCCGGCATTGATCTGCTTTTTGTCTAGTTGTGCTCTCCTCTGTTATTGGACTAGTTTTCTGCAGGAGAGGTCTGGGGTTTGTTATGTGCGTGTTGTGTGTCTCACAGTGAAGGAGCTCTGCAAAGTACGATCTAACAGTCACTTCTCTTTTTGTATTGTGTGGTCATCCTTAAAGAGCACATGACTTGGCCCCAGAAGATCACCAGATCATCCTCTACCTATCACTGCAGCTGGCTCTTGTCCGACAGGTATGTGCAATATTGGCAGTCACTGAGTTGTGAGAGGGTGGGAGAAGGACAGTCCAATTGAACAAGAATGGGACTTGCTAAACAGGGTGTCTTCCTTCCTACATTGTAATTGATAACAAGCACTCAGAATATTTTTTAAATAGTAATTCTATAGCACATGGAACAACCTAACTTAGGGCATACATTCAGCGCTAACTCTTGAGAAGCACTGTTCCCACTTGGAGCAACTTTGTCCATGTGGGGGGTGAGCGAGGTGTTTATTCCTGTTCCCAGAGTATCATGCTGTGTCCTGCTGCAGGCTGCTCCAAAGGCTCTCGTTACTGGCTGGTTCTGTATCATGCCAGATTGTATGCTCACTGCACTGGAGATCGGTTTATTCCATACTTGGGCACGTTCAATGTTTGATGGGTGCTGGAGCTGTGCAGTGAGTGGGATTTGTTGGCATTTGAATGCTGCTGCAGGTGTTAACTCATAAAAATTAAGCTGATTGGAAAAAACACTGCACTGCTTTTCAGAAAGAAAAAAAAAAATTGGGCTGTGCTTTATTTTTCTGTCCCTTCTTTTTATAATTGGGATGTTTTATTTCTCCATCCCTTCTGTTTAAAAGCCAAAGTCTTTATTGGAGCAGCCTTTATTTTTCTAAAAAGATTCTCTAGCTAGATTTGAAATTTCATCATAGTTTCCTTCTTTGGCAGGTTTCTGCTTGCTGCAGTTTTCTCTCCTTAGTCTAGTCTACACTATAGAGTCAAACAGTTGGATCTTTCTACTTTCCTGAGCTAATTAGGGGAGCTGTGTGTTCATTAGGTTAAACTAATTGTTCTAGGAGAGCACACTCTTGATAATGTCACTTTTGTAACCCTTTGATAATGAGAGCAGTGTGTTGTAAGGAAGGCTGCAATAAGAAAGGATAATTAAAATGGCTTATTTAACTTTCTCATCTGCCTACTGGCTGCTTAATGATGCAGTTTGCCCAGGGTCTTTCCTTAAAACATATCTAGCTACCCTTCTTTCTGTCACAGCTTTTGCCTCTTAGGGAGGTTGTCTGATCTGCTGCCTCTTCTGCTTCTTGCCATGAGTAAAAAGCATTACAGCTTTCTTTTCAACTGCCATCCTTAAAAATAATGATTTTTGTGGTCACTGGTTCTTTGTTTTTGTCCACTTCATTTTAACTCATTACCCTTTCTTTTTTCTCTATTGGTAGCCTGTCTTCACAGTGTTGTGTCATCAAGCTCGTTTCATCATTTCCCTCCCCTCCTGTTTTTTCCATTTAGTCTCTTGTTATTAGGTTCACTTTCTCTTTTGTCTACCTCACCTGTGTGTTTTCATCCTTAATGTTCTGCCAGTCACCCCTACTACCATAGGAGTGTGATCTAAATGTGTTATGTTGTGTCAGTCTGACCCCTGTGATGCTGCTTCTGCTCTTCTCAGTCTAGTGAGATATAAATCTTTAATGCATGCTTGGAGAGAGAGGAGATACCTGAGACATCTTTATTTTTAGACTGCTGTAAATTTTCCTACTCTTCTTTTGCCAGTTTACTTAATGATAAACATTTGGTAATGCATTTTTAATATCCTTAATTATTTGAAGTATCTAATACATTATCTTTCTGATTAACTGAAAGAGAAATGATACCTTTTCTTGATAGATTGCATTAACTATTGAATGTCACAGTTAGGGCTTTCATCAGATGATGCTACAGAATCAACAAAAGCAGGCCATTCCTACACAGTATATTATAATAAAACACCTGAATGTTACTCTCAACAAAACAGGCTTTTTTCTTTCCATAGTCAAGGTCAATAAATGAGGTAACCTTAACCAACATTGAAAAATCTAGGTATCAGCCTGTGTAGGTAAGAGAGCATTTTCATGGAACAAAGCAAGAGAGGCAGCTGAGTGGTAGAGTGCCAAGCAAATTTGGAGCAATTGATCTTCCTTGGAAGACTCTAAAATATTTCCAAGAGAGCTTATGCCTGTCAGCACTGGGAAAGGGGAAATGGAAAAGCATAAGCTTCCCTCCGACACGTGGTAAGGCTGTGACAAGAAGAGGAATGGTTATGAAAGGTTTTCATAGAGCTGACAGTTGAAAACCACCATCAACTAAAATGAAAGATAGTGATGATGTGCTTTGTGTCTGTGTGCATGGCTCTGCCTTAAAGGCCAGCAGAGTCACTGGAAGGACTTGGGAAGGTGGGCATCCCCACAACATTTTAGGGTGGATTTTTCAGCAAAATACAGAGTAGAATACCCTCTTCCGTAAGGAGGGTCTTAATCTGGTTTTCCTTTAAGGCTGAAGTGTGGTGAGGCCAAGGTTAGTATCTGCTGTGGTGGTTATATGCTGCAGTGCCTGGCTGGCAGCCAGCCAAGCCGATAGACAAATGAGATTTGTAACTCCCTGGTCCCAGCGGCTGGTTCGGCTGCTTCTCCTGTTTCTGTGGTAACAGCATTTGGAACAGCGAGAACAAGGTAGAATGAACATTTTAAAGCTCACTGATTTTAATGCCTTGCCTTGTTTTTTAGCAGGCAAGTTTCTATGGAAATGACTCTATACAGTCAGCACTCTTGGTAGTTTTAAGTGCTGGTTATTTTGGGTGGCGGTGTTGTTTTTGACCTTGAATGCCATGTAAATCAGTATCAGATACATAAAAATAACATATGGAGATTTTGTATCATTGTAATACTTGATTTGACCTTTCTTTGCATGAAAATAGGAAGGCAAAGATAGCCAGGGGGCAGAAGCTGAGAATTAGAGGTCTCGCCCGTTTCATCATGTGGGCTGCCAACAGACCTAAAGTTACAAATGGCAATAGCCGGAAACCACCTACTGCTTTCCAGAGTGTCCAGATGTAAAAATAAGATAAACATTGGTTAAGACACCAGAGAAAATATTCAGCTGTTTTCTCCTCCGCTTTTATTCTCATTTCGAGAAGGCAAAATCTTGTATTTGCCCTAGGAGGGAAGTCCTGGTTCAGTAGGTATCAAGAAGTGCTTCTTCCAGCAACTGCTGGATGTGGGTAGTTCTGGTCTGTGTTTCTCTGTGGCCAGCTAGTGCCTCCTCTGCTGACAGCAACATGCTGCTTCTCTAAGTCCCAGCCTAGATTTTTCTGGTGATCAAAACCAGATTGTAGTAAGAATTAAGCAATAACTTAATTCACAGATATGTCCATGCCTGCTTTCCTGAAGTTCTAGTGAACTACGGCAAGTTTGTTTTCAATGGAAGCTCTTGCCAGTCAGTAAAGCTTTCTCCTTCTATAACACCTGTGCTGTAAAAACAGATTGAGAGCATGGTTTGAATGGTTAATTAACTGTGACTCACAATGGAAGTGAAATTATAAGGCCTGAAAACTCATCTTATGAGATCCTGTTTCACTTAACATTCTGAATATGCAAGTGGATTCTACTGTTGGGAATTATTTTTAGCACTTATACTGTTTTCTGGTTTATGCCTGTAGTTGTAACATCCAAGCATTGTTTTTAAGGAAGCACACAGCATTATTGAAATAAATCCTGTTGTATAAGAGGCAGCCTAAACAATCCGTATTGTGGCATTATTTTAGTAGTGCTGCAAGATGCTATTTCTGGCTTACTGCAGTATCTTTCCTTCTTAATCAATGTGATATCAGTGTACCTGGGTGCTGTGCAGAACACATGTGGTCTATCTGTTAAGAGAAGGAGGAATTGGAGGAGGGTAGCATCTTCGAAATGCAGGCCCTACTTGGACTTGCAGTCCAGTTGAAATAAGATTACAAGAAAGCACAGCATTTGTAGGGAATTCGGACTTGCAGCCTACCTCTGATACAGCCCTGAATTTTCAGGGTGCCATCTAGGCTGCCAGCTTCCATCTTTCTCTTATTACATAGTTACTTAAATACATAAGCAGTGGCATCTGTTAATAGATTGATGATCTCTACTTTTCAAAAGAAGTTTTTGTTGACTGCTGCCAAATATCTTGCTTTTATTGTTCTAGAAATTTAGTTTGTATTTCATTGCATGTGGTCTGTTGCAGTTTGCTGTTTTGTATAATGCTTCCTATAAAGGAATAGAGTCTCTTCATATTATTAAACATTATTTTTTGTCTTACGTAAGTTTTGTCCACTGTTTCTAATTATGCAGCAGTACTATGTAGACTACTAATGATGTGACGGCACTAAGGAATCTTTTTGAGCTCAAGTTAAACAATCAGGTGTCAGGGAAGCATGATTAACTTCCAAAACCAGCCATTGCCTGTAACTCTTGATGGTACTAGAGGGAAGAACTTAAATAAGATGTAAATGTTGCAAACCCTGTGCTACAGAACAAGGGAAGATTATTTTTAGATATCATCTATTTCAACAGTATGTGACTGCCTGCGCAGCAGGCACAGGTTTGCAGGAGCGACCACAACTGACTTTTGTTCTACCACAGAGTCAGGGAGCTTCTTTGATGGTTGGTCTTTGTTAGAGGTATGAATTTGCAGTTGTGTGATATCGGACATTTGCACATGTAAAACAAAGTCTCAGTGACTTGCTTTGCGTGTTCACATGCAAGTAAGGTCGAGTATCCTTACAATTTCCAAGTCCCTAAGTAAAGATGCTGGTTGCAAGTATTACTCTGTCTGATTCATACTATAAATTAGGATCACCTTCCCAAATCTTTGAAAAGAATTACAGAATAGTTGAGTTTGGAAGAGACCTTTGGAAAGCACCCATTTCAATCCCTGCTCAAAGCAGGGTGAGCTGGAATATCTTGCTCAAAGTCCCCTCCAGTTGTTTGGTTTACAGATTTTCTTTTTCTTCTAACTAATTTTTCCTCAAACTTGGAATTTCTTCATGACTATTTGTGCAGGTCTGAGATGGAGGAATAATAAAAATAAGAGGTGTTTTTAGTCCTGAGTACAGGAAGAGTCTTGATAGCAGCTTTTGATTTAACAAGACAAATTTATGTAATTCTGGTATACCTACTGAAGAACTTGGTTGATGGGCAGGTCTGTGACCAGTACTGTCTCATGCCTGTTTTCCTGGTTTCGTGTGTCTTGCCTTTGCTAGTATTTTTACATTGTAAGAAAATGTGTCTTGGTAAGCTGCTGAGGGAACATTGGTGATTTAAGCCAATGTGTTTAGCTTTGCACTAAGCTATAATAACATGGTTAAAGTAGCTCCACTGAAAAGCAGAAAATCATTAAAACTGAGCATTCAGTCATATCCTAATCTGAATCTAAACCAAGACATGCAGCAGTTCTGAAGCTGTGGGGCAGATGCCAGTTTGGGATTATGTCTGTGGAGCAGTTGCACTGATCTCTAGACTTGCATGGAGTCACCAGTAAGAGAGTGGTTAAGTGCTTTGGCTTGTATATCCACAGTAAGAGTGAAATATCACTTGGACACTAAGATGAAGTTGTCACACATAGAATATGTAGCACACTCCCAGAAGTACACATGGGACCTAGATAATCAGTGACCTCTGTTGTAATTGCAGGCAGTGTAATTGTTGCTTTTCTTAGTTATGTGCTACCTGTTTTCCTGAGTGGTCTGTGGAGATGGTGGGGAATTTGACACTAGTGGTATGCCCAGGTAGGAGAACATCTTCAGAGCTTTTCTAGGTGGGAAGTTCTTGTAGTAAGAAAGAAGCTACTTTCCCTTAAGGGGAATAGAGGGAAAGTATATGAGGAAATATATGATGAAAATAAATTTGCACTTTTTTATTCAGTGTTCCAGGACCAAACACTAATCTGGAATAATTTAAGTAACAGTAATTTCAGACACTAGAGGACTTAAAGAAAATCCTTCATATAAAATTTACTGGTAGTCAAAAGGAAAGAAAATCTAAGAATTCCCCTTTGAACAGATAGCCTAAAATAGGGTATCGGATCACACAGAGCATGTGATATACTTGCATTCATTATAGATGTTTTCTGCCAAGTGAGACTTGATTCTAATGACATGCTGCTACTGTGAGTGTCAGGACTGCTCTTTACATTGCTGCTTGGAAAGATACTTCTTATTCTGCATTTTGAATCTTGACTCTCTTACCCTTGAACACTCAAACTTAATTTTTGTGTTGTTGATCCAAATCATGAAAGGCCTTTTACAGCCATGCCAAGAGACAAAATGCAGCAGAGATGTGTAATTCTCGCTCCCCCAGGTGAAGAGCCAACCACCCATCCTAGAAAATGGCTTTGAGAATTGGGCATCTGTATTTGAATCTGTTTACAGCATAGAAGCACCATGCTGAAGTAAGAGGAGGTTGGCTGGATCCGTTTTGCTGCTCCTGTTTATAAGCAGTGATTTAATAATGTTGCAGACTCCTTTCTTGAGAATGTGGGTTTTTTTCAAGCAGTGCAGTCTGATAATTTTGGCAAACTAGAAGTCTTTCTCACAGGTGCCTAAGTAGGATTTCTTCAGAATTTCTAATGACCGTGTTTGTTCTTACCTTTAGGAAATAATATAGGACTAAAAGAGAAATGAGTTCTCTTTTTATTTCTGCCCCATGTCCTCACAGATTTCTGATGCTATAGAACATCTTCAGGAAGCACTGCAATTGTGCAAAGATGACATGAATTCACTTCATCTCCTGGCCCTCCTCTTTTCAGCTCAGAAGCACTATCAGCATGCACTGGATGTTATCAACATGGCTGTTGTTGAATACCCGGAAAGCTTTAGGTAAGAGTTACTGCATAATGCAATACATCCAGTCAGGAATGATCTCTTGCTAGCTCTGTTGTCCAGAGTTATACACAAGGAGACTGCTAAATCAGGTGTGCTACTGGTGTGTCACTGTCCTCCTGGGTATACTGTGAAGCTAAAACGTGTGAGGCTTAGGTTGTTCTTTTGATTTTCTGACTTCATGGTATTTCTGGTTTTAAAACTAATAATTGTGCCTGTTCACTTTTCCAGTAATTGTCTTTCTGTACTGTGCTGATAGTATTTCTGCCCTATGTCTCCCTGTATTTTTTCATATGTCACTTCACATGTGGAGAAACAAGGTTGCAACAACTATGGTGATGTCTGTCTGTATCACAAATAATTTTGTATTTGATAAACTTCCTGGTTAGAGACAAACAAATTCTTCATATACAGATCATTCTTTTGATGGTTATATATGATGCAGTTTGCTGCAATAGCACAACTAGGGAAATAGATCAGTTTAAAGCTGTGATAATGTATAGCTAAAAGGATGGTTTGGCTACCTAGGAGCAGATTTGAACCAGCACAGACTTCTTGGAGCCAGAGGTTTCCACTGTTCTATGTTTGACTCAGTCCTTCATCCATCTGAGGGAGATAAATTGAATACCTTGTGATTTACTGTTATGACCTTTCAAAGCAATGAATTTGTCTGTTCTGTGCAAAAAATAAAGCTACTGCAGTACATTCTGGTAATCGCTGAGTTTCTCAGACAAACTGCAGAAAATCCTCTTGCGTTGCTGGAATGCCAACATCCATTCAGAGTTGCCTGCATTTAACTGATGTTTTAAGCCCTGGCAGCGTTGTCTTTAGGCAGCCTGCTTTCTCAGTGGAGAGAGGGAGAAGATGAGAACCTCTGCAGGTGGAGTCCCTAGGTGATCCTATTTTGGCAGGGGGATTGGATTCAATGATCTCTAGAAGTCCCTTCCAACCCCTAATATTCTATGATTTCCTAAACCAGTGCAAAGGAGGGTCACAAGTGAGCTTGAGGCTATCTAAATGTGAGCTTGAGTGCTTTAGGATCTTTTTATAATTATGGTGTTGATATCAGCATATAATGCTTTTCATTGTAAGCTGCACAATGCCATTTAAGATAGCTCTGCTGCCTGTGGTTTTTAGGTTAGTTTATGTATGTGAGAGCTAAAACTGTGCAAATCTCTGAGAACAAAATGAAAACTAGTAATGGAAATGCTTTTAAAATGATGCCAGCATCTCTCCAGAGTGTGAACATGGGTGTGATGGAAGCAGGAAATACTCTAGTGGATGCTGAATTGTGTTTTGTAGTTTGAAATTAATGAGCGTAGTAAAAACATATGTCCTACAGTCAGAAGTCACATCATACAGTCAAAGGTTGGATGCTTGCTGAGGACTACAAACATGCAAAGATAAGTCGGGGGAAGGGGAAGCAGAAACTGGTTGTTTATGTGAGGAATAAAGTATTTGCCATTAGATCAGCCAACTGGTCCATCGAGTCCTGGATCTTCCCTCCAGCACTTAATGACAATTTTGTGTTCCAGTGGAGTACAAAACAAAGAAAACCTGGTGTGCAGAGTATCTTGGAGGGTTGCTGGGTGGGTTTCTGCATGCTGTTTGGTAATCTGATTTCCCCAAAGTAGAAAAGAGTATTTATCCATTACGCTTCTATCAGCACCAATCTTCATGTGCAGAAACACTTGTAAGGAGAGGCAGAATAGGTTGTTTCTAATAGAAACAGTTAATACTGGTGGCAAAAGCCACAGGTGCATGCTTACCCCTAGACACAGACCTGCTAGATAGAGCACGTGCTCTTGGAAGAACCCTTTTTTGCTCCCTGAATGCACTGTGGTATGTAACGCAGTTGGCAGTGAGACTCCTTCACAGGTACATGCGGATGCAGGAGGAGGCACTGGCTTCTTGCCTCAGCTGGTTTCTTGCCTCTGCCACTATGACTAGCCTGTCTTCATATGGGTCTTTCTCACAATCAGCCAGCAAATAACTCATGAGTGAAGAAATGGACAGAGTTGCAAGGCAGAAAAAAACCCAAATAATTAAAAAAGAATGTAAAAAAAACCTCCTAAGAGCAGTAATCCAGTGAGATGGGAAGGCAAGAAGAGTAACAGAATACAGCTATAGTTTGTACCAAATCTGAAACCATTCCAGATTTTCTAGAGGTCTGAAGTACAGTTTATGCTAGAAAGGCTTTACTGCTTTGTAAAACCTCTTTGAAGGGTGAAAGGCATGATGCTTTTGTGTATCTTTAGTTGTTATTGCCTTAGAAAAATTATAGTAAATTTTACTACTGCATGGAATGACTACAGGATACTTCATGGAAATAGTAAAGTTAAGTTCAACTGCATGATTTTAAAGCTGTATTTAAAAGTGGTTGATTATTTTTTCCCAGTTCACATTGATATGAACCAGGCAACTGTGTAATGTGGTGCCTGGGGGCTCCCTTCTTAATGACAGCTCTTTTTGGAAGTGTAGTTTGATGGCATGTATCAAGAAGAGAAGATGAAAGCTGCATTAAGGGACCTCAGGGCTCTGTAGATGGCAACAAACATAAGCATTACCTATATGTATATCTGAAGCAAAAGAAAGAATAATACATTAAAAAATTAACATCCAAGCTAACCCAAACTACGTACTGTTTCATTGGTTTCTGACTGTGTAATTAAGATTAGTTTGTTCCTGCTTTTTTATTTTCACATTAAATCCTTTCTTTATATGTTTTAACAAAATGTAATCATTCAGGATGTGATGTAGTTGGTTAGTGGCCAAAGCAATTGGAAAAAATACACTGCATTGCTCAGCTTACACACAATGTCCTTTGGCATGACCCCCATAATTGTGACACAAATGTGTCTAGAAGTGCCCCTTGTTGAAGTGTTTGAACATAAACATTTACTTCATATCTTCATGGTAGGTATGCTGCACAGGGAGGAGGGATATGAAAACTAGACACTGAATGCAGTAAGAGATGAACTAAAATGCATTTGATAGAGCTGTTGGAGAAGAATGTTGAAGAACAGCTGGATATCCTAAAGCACAAATTGTTCAGAAAAATGAACTTGGGAAGATAACTTCTGCTTGCAGGCAGCATATAGTAACAAATACATTGCATTATAGTCAGTGAATGACTGAATTTGAACACTTTGATGTACTGTCAAGAAATGACAGAGATAGCTTTCTCTATCTGTGTTGGACTTACTGCAAGATGGAGTGAACCAGAAGAAATACGGTGCTTTGCCATGAGTCTAAAAGATAGAAATAATAACATTTAGACAGGAGGTAACACCTGAAAAATCACTGGCTTCTGTGGAGGCAGAATGCCCAGAATAAAACCATCCTGTCAATGTTGGTATGCTTTTAAAATAAGTTAATGAATGCAGTACCAACAGCTGGTTTTGGTATGTATTTCAAAGCACTATCTCCAGCATGTTTGGCGGAGGAGTTGGAACTACATGATCATTAAGGTCCCATTGAACCCAAACCATTCAGGACAAAATTCCTGATAGATCAAGTATCTCCCCTCCAGGTCAGTGATGCTCATCATAAACCTTTCTTAAGATGGATTCCTTCAATTTTTTTTCAAACTTAAAGGCCAGCCTTTTGGGCAGTGGGACTGGGACTCGCTGTGATTACCTCACTCCCCAGCCTTGTCTCAAAGATGACCTTTTACCTGGGAGAAATAATACTAGTGAGCACCCTCTTGCCCTCCAGGAGATCTTCTTAAAATAATGCTTTGTTTATTTAGAAAGTATTTTCCTTTAAAAGCCTGTATTTATACCTCACAATGTTCCATGCAGAAGTCCCATAGGTCTGGCAGCCTGCAGAACCCACCACAGAGCCTGTCTGACATGATCCTTTATCTTCAGCTGGTAATATTTTCTCCTGCTTGTTTTGCTTCTGTAAAATTGACTTTGTCTTCCTGACTCGCCCACTCTTACAGAGACTGATTTGCTCTCTGGTCATCTTTTAGCTCTAATTGGTTAGCTTCCAGAAATTAAGGTCTGTAACTAGCCTGAGGTTGGAAATAGGTTATCAATTTTATGGATACTGTATTGCTTTATAATTGCTCCCAGACTGCTTATCAAAACCTATTCTGTTGTTTGCCAGCTTGTTTTTTTGTCTCCTGGACAGCTCACTTTGAAGTTAGAACAATACATTCTTCTGGCACAACGTACAACAAATTCTAATTGCTGCCCAATGCGATGGAGAATATTTTGTTAAATTATCCCACCTTTGTATCTGTAGCAGTTCTGCGTGTGGCACAGGAGTCCTATCTTGAATAGCTGCTAATATTCTTTCTATGCCTAGACTGTAAGTCACTATTCTGTTGCTTTCAGTCTCAAAACTAGTTTTAAAGAGAAAGAGCATAAAACTTTTGGGAAGTGCTGCTGTTCTACATATAAAGACTCAGAGAAGCATATGAGTTGATGTTTCAGAGCAACATAGCTGTCAAATACAGATGCTTTTGTTCTGTTTGAATATTTGTTATCATGACAGTAATTACCATAAATGTAGTGCAAAAAAGCTCAGAAGGCCAAGAAATATTAAATGTGTATCTTAGAGACCGTCAATAAAAAAGGAAGTAAATTTTGCATGGGGAAATGTGTGTGTTGTCTTGGCATTGTTTTAGCAAAAAGGTTTTTTGCTACAGCTAGCCCTCAGAAAGTTGTTTTCTAGATTAGAAGTGGTTTATTGACAGCAAATGTCCTTGACTTCGTCAGCGCTTCATTTCATTAAGGATGTGTGAAGTAATCATCTGGCAAGATTTATTTGTCGTAGTCTGGTGCAGACTTATTGTGGGAAAAGCTATTCTGTGCTATATAAGCAGTGGCATTTACCAGGTGCTTCTACTTGCTACCAAAAAAAAAAGTTAAATCTGGATCTCAAAATTGATGATTAAAGTGGCATTTCCAGTTTGAATTCTTTTTCCATTCCTTGTCAGGCTATTCCTTGTATGTTGAAAAGAAACAACTCATGCCTTCTTTGAGCCATATCCTTATGGGCACTACTGGAGCACTGCTATATTGTTGACAGCCATAAAGTAGAACTGTCCTCTTGCCTGTTATCTTCATGAGGAATAAGAAATCACTTGTCTCTCGGTTAATGGTTTGCAAACCTTTGTATTATGCCTAATCTGTACTACCATTTTTTGTGTCAAGATGTACCTCCCACCTCATCCCCAGGCAGTACAACTCTGTGTGCTGTAGAATGGGTTTTCCACTTTTCCCAGAACAGTGGCAGCGACCTTGCTTAGCTTTAGATGGCTTTAGAGAATCAGCCTGTTTTATATGGTTCCAGTTCATCACTAGGCAGAAGGCAAATAAGGCTGGTACCTCTTGTGAGTGGACATGGTGATGAAACAGCTTGTTAAAATTCTCAGAATATTGTTTTGGTTTAATTCTCAAGGGTGTAAAATCTGAGGACCTAAAGCAGGGATAAATTAGTATTTTATACATTAGCATTTATTTTATAGGATATTCAAAACCTTTAAGGGTTTTGTAGGTTGATTTCTCGAAGGGGTGTGTTCACACCTTGGCTGGTGAGAGTGACCCACAAATGTTTTTAACTCGTATTATTGTCTGGGGCATTAATACAAAATAAATAGTGCAAGTATGTACTTGGGTGATAGGAAAGTACTGTGCTACAAGAATACAACACACATTAGGCTTCTGTGACTCACTTAAAAGAGATGTATTATGTGGAATTAGAAGGCTGAGCTGGGTTTTTTGCTATAGTAACCATTAATGTTTGCCTTTCTTGGCGTGTTATGATCCCTTGGCTTTATAAAATAAACCTAAAAAAAACCTTGGTGATATATTGCAATAATCAGGACTATACTCTGTGGGACTGGTAATGATACTGCGTTTTTGTATGCCAAATAAATGAACGGAAGGCTTTAAGCTAGTCTCCTGACTCTTATTAATGATAACACAGATACTTGAAGCTAAAAAAAGTTTTAGAAATAGAAATCTAAGGGGTTTTTTTTCTGACTTGGATTTATTTCTACACTTGTAGCTTTTTTTTTCATTACTTTTCCTTTTTTTCGCCCTGTATGATAATGAAACAGAATGAATTCTTGAGTTATAGTATCCAAGATTCAATTCTCATTTGGCAGGTTCAAACAGATATATGGACCCCTTTCTAAAGATTGCAGTCTGATCTAAGACAAATATTCAGTAGATGAGCGTGATAGACAGCTATCCACCATCTTAATGTAGTGGGAAGAAGTAACTCCCCAGCTGGCTCACATCTGTTTATGCCAGGAGTGGATTTGTGTATGTATCAATTCATCTTAAAATTATATGGATGGATTCAGTGGAATCTAGGGAGAATTTCATTCCCACATAGCACAGCATTCGGGACTCAAATTAAGAGGAGTTAAACAGAGCTTGGAGAGGAAACCTACTGTGGAATTCTTTTTTTAGTATGGTATGAAAAGAAGGAACAGCTCTGTGGTTTCCCAACCTCAGCAGCAATGGTTTGAGTCTTTCCTCTGGATAAAAAAATCAATTTTATTTCTTAATAACGTTTTTTCCTACCACCTGAGTAAATGGCTATTGTCTCCATTCATTTTAAGACCTTTTATAGTGAGCAGTAGTGCTTCTAGTTGCTGTCTTTGGCATTGGAGAGGTAACACAAGTTCTGCAAATGCTAAGGCTTTGTTATGCATGAGACTTCAGGCTCAGATTTTGCAGTTTTTCCTGTAGATTCCTGCTGTGCATTTGTTTGGGCTGCTAGCTTGTTTTTTACCTGATGTTTGAGGCTTAGTGACTAGTGATAAGCCAGAGGGAAATGAAATGTGCAAACCACTTTGTGGTAGTAATAACTAAGTTACTTGTTGATCTTTAAAATCTGTGTTTCTTTGATAGGTCAGGCCTTAATAGAATAAACTGACTGTTCAGCACAGCTGTCTTTTGAAACAGCAACATGTAAATTTTATATTCCTCTATTACATTTGTCTTAAGCAATTAACTTCTTGCCAGTACATTCTTATCTGGATGGAGAAATGGATGCTTTTTGATTCCTGCTGACTCTCATCAGTGCATTGAATATATCTGCCATATTGGTGAGTTAATCTCTGCAGCACACACTTTTTTTCCATGCAAAGTGCCATTTTCTTTTGAACAGCTGCAGGGTGTACTGCTTTATATTCAAAGCAAGTGTTTGGGAGCTCTGACTGTCTACGCTGAATGTCAGAATGTATTCAAAAGTAGCGTGTGTGTATTATCTGGGCAGCAGAGTCAAGTTGCCAGTAGGAACTCCATGGGCTGGAGTTTAGTCATGGTGCATGTGTGTAGGGGTTATACAAGGTGACTTGGCAATTGGGAACCCTGTATTTTTAACAGGCAGTTTTGTGAACTGCAAAGGTAGACCTGGGTCATGGAGATCAGAAGGAGGATCTGAGGCATGCTTGCTGTCTGGGAATCAAAAAGAGAGCCAAGTGAGAAAGGTGGAATCACTGTGGGAACCCCAGCTATAAACTTTCCCTTCCTGCTGTGGGGCTACATTCGCATACAGGTGGCTGCATAGGGTGCCATCATTTATTAGAAGCTTCAGACATTAGTAGTGCTGATAAGCATGGTTAGAACCTTCTTGAACTGAACTCCTTTCAGTCTCTTTCATTATATGGATAAAGGAGCAAGCAAAATGCCCTGCTTGGCTATTTTTCATCACTGTATATCTAGTAAAGGTGAAGGCTGTGGAAAGTCTGCTGCCAAACATACAGATCTGATAATCTGAAATTGTTTCCTGAGGTTCGTGGAAGCTGATCATCAGAGGAGTAGAAGAAGATATTGTGTGGGTTGTTTTTTTTTTTTTTTTCTTGAGGTGTTCCTGGATTTTCTGAGATCTTTAAAAAGCCTCAACTACAAGGATGATCAACAGTCTCATTTTTTTGGATTAGGAATTTGTCTGTCAGAATTAAGAGTATCAGCTTTATTAGCATTCACTGAGAATTACTGTTGTTAATCATTGCTGGAAAACATAGGTCCGGAAATACAGAACGGTGTGGATGTTATGCTTAACAAATTGTTTTTCAGTGCAGTAAATTACTTTGAGGTATTTGTTGTGCAGTCAAGCCATGTTGTGTCTCAGATGGGTATAATGCTCTGATCACTCAGTGAAAGGGTTGGATTTTTTTCATCTCCAGATGGAAATTTCAGACTTGAGTGACTTCTACTCTAAGGTCCTAGGGGTATTTATTTATGTAATGAGAAAAGCACAAAATGTTTTGATTTTTATTATTTTCTTCTTCAAAAAGAAGAGGGAGGGGAATATATTCAGACTTTTTGAAGAACTCACTAGGGAACAGAAACTGAATGTGGTCATTTTTCAACCATGAATGTGGTTTTTATTTTCTGAAAACAGGGAAAGCCCTTGTTCTTCATTCTCTCAGAAACACTGGTAATAATTCCATCTTAGATGGTAAGTCTGCTTCTGTTGCCATTGTCATTAATGTCTGTAGAACCAAGTATGTAAGCAGTCGTAGTGATAATATATGACATTAGTCAGTATTCATGTTACTTAATATTTTAGTCACTGTTAGTAAAGAGAATGATGGAGATGTTACAATCCAGAGACAGACTAATGTAGTTCTGCTGTACCAACAGGTCTTTAAAAATGTGCAGACATATTTCTCAATATGCTAACATTTTTACAGCACAGATCAGGTAATATGAGTCATTTTACTCTTTATTCATTTTTACCTTGCTTGAAGCTTTCTGTTACATATATGTAGTTCATCTGTAAGTTTGTCATAAATCTGTATTTTTGGAGGAAAGATGAACATGAGAGCTAAATGGTCTAATCAAGTGTTGCAGTCTTTAGCAGAGCTCTTCCTACATGCACCTACAGAATACTGAACATAGAGCTACCTAAGGATGCTGTAGAATTTTGTTTCTGAGCACTGTGGCTGGAAATGTGAACTGCTGGAGATCTAGCAGGTTAGGAAATTAACGCAGTGACCTCTATTCCACATGTCTTTATCAACTGGAGAAGTGGAAGGAGGCTGATAACTAGCACATCAAATGAAGATCATACCAGTAAGCAGCTGCACTGAAATTCATAGGGGAGAGATTCCTGGATG
Organism: Megaceryle torquata; assembly: GCA_024611175.1. Classification (NCBI taxonomy): domain Eukaryota; kingdom Metazoa; phylum Chordata; class Aves; order Coraciiformes; family Cerylidae; genus Megaceryle; species Megaceryle torquata. The sequence continues at coordinate 38,811 of JANIJG010014223.1, read as the reverse complement.
GCTCCCATCCCCCCCGCCCCCCTAGAATCTGTCCATTTGCATCTACTATCTGAGCACTTGTGTTTACTTGAGATTATTCTGTAATTTTTCTTGCATTTTCTCAGAACAAGGTCAGTGTCTTTCTGTTGCTAGTAGAGTATGTATCACAGTGGGGCTCTGAACCCAGCTGAGAAAATAACATGCCACTGCAGTCCGTCTAAGGAAAGGAGAGATGGCCTTTGGACAAGGGAGCTACAAGGAGTTGTGCTAGTGAGGGAAGGAGGAAGCTGTACCTCCTGCCACATGAGTTTCATCAAGCAGCCATTTTGTCTGATTCTTCAAAAATTAGTCATTTGTTGTGCTGGGAGGAAAAGACGGAATGAAAAAAAAAAAATCTTTCACTTAGCTTAATAAATTCCAGTAATGAGGATCATCTTTAGCCTCTTCTCCAGCCCTCCTCAGACCATCACAGCAAAAGTGCTTGGAGAGGCCAGGTCATGGCATTGCAAAAATGGCACTTGAGAGGAATGTGCAGCATCTGTCCACCCCCAGGTGTGCATGCCAGCAGCTGTGGCCCTACCAGGAGGGGTGATGCTCCTTCCTATATAAGGATGCAGAACCCATAGATGCCAGCTGCTAGATAGATGTCCTCCCTGGGAGTGAGAAACAGGTGGTGCATGCAAGGGAGTACCAGTTTCAAAGTCCACCCTGCCCAGGCTGCTCCTCATGGGAATGTGATTGGGCTGCTTTCAGTCCAGTTCCTTGGGCTGCTGCTGACAGTCTCCATGGAGATGTGGATCTGGGCAGGATAACTGCCCAGCTGGTTGCACACTTGAGCCTTGTGAACCCCATGGGCTGCCTTGAACTATGGAGCTGCTCTTCAGCTAGGAATTGGCTAGCCTGAATGTGTCAAGCTCTAGCGACTGTCAGCAAGGCAGTAAAAAGCATGGGTGGTAACTAGCACTAGGTAGCAGGCAGAGATTCTCGAGAGCAAAAGGGTGAGAGATTTTCCTGGCCTGCATAAACCAAGCACATGCAAATGCACATAGCAGTCCCCAAGGCTTAGATGTCCTATGTACTGGATTAAAGCAAAGCTACCAGTAATGTGCACTTCAGGAAGCCACTGGTAAGTGGCATGAGGTCAATGTTCATTTGGGGTAGTTCATGCCACTCCCAGCCAGCTGTGCTGATCTCACCCTGAGGAATTTCTAATCTATCAGGGATTGCTTTAATCCGTGCTCTTCCTACATCTGCAGAAGGACTGGCTCCTGTGAGAAACAGTGCAGAGGCTTCTTCTGCCTTTCTGAGCCACACCTATAGTGCTGTTCTGTAGAAAGACTTGTTACAGAGCTGTGCACAGTAGTTGAACAGGTGGGAGTTTATTATTTTGAAGGGTTCTTTCACATCCAAAGGGCTTCTGTGAGTTAAAGCTTTTTCTTATACAATTTCACATAAGCATCAGGCTACATATACTAAATTATCTTTCAGTCAAAAAACATTCTTCTGAAACTGAACTGAGTGGTGCATTATCTTGTTTATTGCTCTAGTGTTAAAGCAGATGGAAGTGCTTGGAGTCTCCTTTATTGCTAGGGTTATAAACTGTGTCACATTTTAAGAGGCTGCACATTGTCAGCTTGGAAATGCCAACAGGGAAAAGTATTTATTTTTTTAAGTCCAGGTTAAAAAGGAAAAAAAAGATTCACTATATAAGTACACTTTAGAGCCTTCACACCAGATGATTTTCAAATATGATGGGGGGTGAAGCCTGCCCTACCAGCAGCTCTGGGATTATGTTGCTTCTTTCTCAGTGCTATCAGCAATTGCCTGCTGATTCCCTGGCCACCTGCAGATGTCAAAGGTTTGCATAGCAGGGGCATATCCCTGAGCAAAATGTCTGTGGGGAAGCAGAAGGGAGACCTTGTAGGGTAATGACATCCAAGTGTGGGTGTTGTGTACACTATCTGTGGGGTTGCAGGGCAGGACGAAGTCTGAAAGCCTGTGGTCTTTGGTGTTATTTCTCTCTGTGCCACCTCAGACAGCATTATTTCTTAGTTTTGGTAGCCATATGTTGTCCCACATATGTAGGACTGGATTTGGGAAAAACCCTGCTATATTTCTTAAAATTTGGAAAAAAAAAAAATCAGAGGCAAAATGCATTTGAATCAAACCTTTGTTGTTTTAAAAAGGATTGACATATATAGAGAAAGGAAGAGAGCAAAGCAAGTTTGACTTAAGTCTTACCCTTTCAGTTAAATATTTGGGGGATGTAGAACAAACACATATTAAACTTCAGTGTTATTTTATTATTTAAGCCCTCTGATTATATTGTGAAGGACAGTATCTAAATAAGCTGTATTTTATTCAGCTCATCTGTGATAGTAACATTGGAAAGCATGTAGAAAATCACGGTACAGATTTTTGATGTTCTGGAGGTCAAACTGGTCTTAAAAGTATGAAATAACTTCTTCAGATGCCTCACCAGCTCAGAATATGCCTGATCCTTGCATCAGGAGGTGCATCAGTTACTAACTTAGACTTTGCTCATTTCTCCACCTAGATCTCCTTCAAACTTTTGATGCAAATCACTGTATTTTAGTTTAGTAGTATCCTCTTCAGATCTCATCTGGTTGGCCCCTGTGCATAATAGAGCCAGTGTCTCCTACAAGGCATAGCAATATGCACTCTGTGAATTCTGGATGTATGCAGTCTCATAGCTGAACACTTTTTCTCTAACACAATATAAGCAATGGTATAGTATAAAGTCGCAGTACCAGAGAAAAATAGGAGCAGCACTTATAAATTGTGTAATCCAGCAGGTACTCATTATTTGTCTACATACACCAGACCATTAGTCTGAGATTAGTTGCAAGATGTGGGAGAAACAGAAGTGATGGTTTTAGGTGTCACTGCAAGCACTGTTATTACAGAGAACCAGCAATGAAGCAATTCTGTATTCAAACAGCACCTTGAGGAAATCATACTCCTTACAGGATAGGGTAGATTTGCTTTTCAGCACTTAGGAGGCTGTAATAAGCTGTAAGACTGGTTGCAAATAATATCACAGCTAAAAAAAAAAAAAAGTGTTGCTCTATCATTAAGGCAAAGCCATATACAGGTTCTCACAAATGAATTAATAATTCTAAATGCTTCCTCTGATGTGTGAACTCTGAAATTAACACCACTGATTTGTGCACACTAAGAATAGCACAGGGTGTCAGCACCAATGGAGGAAGGGAAAGGAAAGAGAAAGAGAACCTTGCAGTCTTCTGTAGCATTCAGATTGCTTAAAGCTTAAGCTGTGTAGCATAAATGGCTGCATCTCCCATTTCAGAATTTAACTGAATAGCCTTCCATCAGTGCTGTAGTAGAAAAGTCCCTAGTCATTGCCCTTGCCCCAACCTGAACAGTGCCTACTGCAGGAAAGCAAGTGTATAAACAGATATATTTTCTGACCGTGGCTCTTAAGTGCTTGTTGTCAATTGTGAGCAGGTTCTGTTTGGGCTCTTGGCCTTTTAAGAAAAAGCTTAGTGTCTAGATTTCAAGCTGAAGATAAAGAAAGCCACACAGTTTTCCCCTACCCAAGTAGGGGAAAAAATACAGCTGAGAAGGATGCAGATAGCCTGAATTGGATTGGCACATAGTACTGGAGTATCAGCATCAGATGACTACCTTAAAAAGTGAGGTCCTGTCATCTCCCTGTTCTCACTGGGGGTCTCATAAACCACTTTTCTAAGATTATGTATAATAGCAGTTTGCTGGCTGAAAATATCCCCTAGAAGAACAAGAAAAGCATTTCTATGAAACTAGAATACATTAAAGGACAAGGAAGAGAGGATTTTTAAATTTACTTTTTTTTTTTTTTTTTAATGCTGATGTTTAACTTTTTCCAACAAAAAAATCACAGTGCTACAGGGTATGCGTTTTCTACCTGGTACTCTTTTTAACAGCTACAAGCATTTTTTTCCATCAAATTCAGTGGCTTCTCCACAAATTTTATTAAACTCAACTGCCAGTTTCTCTTACACATGACAAGCACTGCTAATAGCATAACTGTCTGGGGAGGAAGTCACTGCTGTTCAGCGCACAATCCATCTAAATTCCTTCACAGTTTTAGTGTATATCATGAACCAAGTTGATTATGTTTTCAGTACTTAAATAGTGCTACTAAACTGTTGCTCAAGAGTATGCCCTAATCAGCACGAAAGCATTTTGAGCTTGGGCTTGGAATAGAATTTGCAAGCAGTACTGAGCACAGAGCGGGTACTTTCTGAAGTTTAAGGCTGCAGTTGCGTCGAGGTTTTATATAACAAATACTTCATGCCTTAGTCAGGGCCACTTGTAGTGAGAGTAACTATAGTAACAAAACAAAGTTTCTAGCTAGGGAAGAAATATTTCCAATGAGCAGGGCATCAGTCTCTGATCCAGCCCCTGAAATATGCTTATTTATCAGTTTTACATGCAGTGCTATTTTAATAGCTACTACTGTATTTTCAGAACTATTTAGAAATCTTGTTTGCTTTTAGCTTGGGGTTTTGGAGTGTTTTTTTTTTTTTTTTTCTTAAAACCTATGGAGGTACTTGCTCCTTTTGCCTTCAGATGGAAATGATCTAATTATATTCCTGCTTTTTTAACTTGTTTTCTTAAAGAAATTGAGATTGTGGAGTTGGGCTTTTTATACCTTGAGCACTTCTGAAAATACTGGCCAATTTAAAACAAGTTTTGATAGTGTGTTAGAAGTCCTGGAGATAATTGTTTCTGCAAGTTGTTAAAAGCAGCTGGTTGAGTTGAGGCTGGAGGGGGCAGGCAGAGCCAAGAGGAGCTGTGCTGTGCCAGGGTTGGCAGCCAGACAGCGAGCACACGTGCAACGGGTATGACACATGGGGACATGGCCACAGCACAGCCACAAGGGTGGTGGCTCTGGGAGAAGGGCTGGCAGGAGGGAATAGAGACAGATTGCAATGGGGGATGAGGGCAGAGGATGCAAATCCATAGGAAGTTGCATACCAGTTGAGAAGGTGCAATTTGTGGCATTTTTGAGAAGAGTATATGAATACATACTGTTTGTTTCTGTGTCTTATATGCTCATTTGCATGTGTAACAAGTGATAAGAGAATAAGAAAGGTAATGAGGGATGTTGCAAGTGGTAATCAGCACAGCTTAGACAAATCTGCACGTCAGAGGTGCAGTAAAAGGCTGGGGTCTCAGCCTGCAGGAATCTGCCTCCCTTGGAAACCAGGGAATTGCACCTGTTTTAGGTTTTCATAGTAATCCAAACCTAAAAGTGACAGCCTGGTTAAATAATGGCAGAAAGAATTACTATTCCATTAATAAAAAGGTTTTGTAAAACTTTAGTGAAGAGCTCTTCTGTTGCCAAACCCATGTTTTATGAGGAGCAGAAAGACATTTTTAAAGGAATTTGCTGAAGCAAGCTGAAAGCACAGTACTGGCCCCAAATCTGTGATTGTTTGGACAATCTACATGTGACTTTCTTTATCCCAGATACATAAACTGAAAAAGCACTAGTTTTTAGAGAGATCCCTGACCCTCTCTTCTGTCATCTCGATAATAATCTCTTCTAAAGTTCAGTAACTGTTCCAATGGATGAGACATAAATTCACATTATGAGCCTCCAGTAAAATTGAACATGTTACCATGCTGGAGTGGATTCTCCCATTCCATGTATTTCCTCTTTCAAGCAACAGCTTCTTGCTTCTACTAATGCTCTAGCCATTTGGTAGTGGAGTATTTGGAGCACCAGCCAAGGAAATGGAGGTGTGGAAAATAGAAGGGAAAACAAAGTGAGAGAAAGCCAAAATCTATTTTTTTGGACTTGAAGGAAGGTAGAAAATTCATTTGAAGCTTTTACATAGTTTTATGGGACTGTTCCTGCAAAACAGAAAATCTAGTAATTCCCTTCTGCTTAGTAAGATGCTGTTTGTCCACCAGCAGACAGGAAGCAAGAAGTAGTTCTTTTGCAAAAGAATGCTTCCTAGATGTTGTCTGTCTGTAGTAATTTCGGCCCCAGGCTCCTTGAGATGGTACTCTTTGAACTTCCCAGGAGCCCTGTGATGCATCAAACCTTTTGTAATCACTTTGTACACCAGTGAAATGCAGCTGTGGTTGGGGAAGAGTAGAACAGCTGTATAATAGGGAATAACAATAGCATGTATCAGACTAGGCTGGGAAGTTAGGAAGGATTATCTGCCACTTGGAGTTGGCGAGTGGTTGTAAAGAGGCAGAATGTAGAAACCAGAGTTGGAGTTTTAATATATCATGAGCTAACACCTGTGTTCATGTAAAAATGTGACTTAGGCTTCTTAATATCTTCAGTTAATTAAAACTAGGGGTTTACATTTCATTTAAAATAAATTGATGATCCTAACAAGGGACAAGATGGGTATTAAGAAGGATGAATCTTAAGGGACGAATGTAATCTTATAAGACCCAAATAAAAGCAGTTTAGTTCAGTGTGTTAAGGAAAGCTGGCCAGATATAACTGAATCCATCTCTTTCATCTGACTGTTGGAAAGATACTCTTCTACTCCCTCTAAATCAGCTACAGCACTAAATCCCATAATAGAAACATTCTAAAATTAGTGGAACTGGCTGGGTTTTCAGTCTTTGCACGGTTCTGGTTAGGACTGTTAATGAAAAACTCAACTTTTGCCTTTCCCTCTGTTTTAATAAATTAATAACGGGATGAGTTAATGTAAGAAGTAAGTTTCAGGCTTCATTGTACGTCATGTCAGTTGATGATCGATGACATAGACAGCAGGATTTGAGTGCACCATCAGCAAGTTTGCAGATGACACCAAGCTGAGTGGTGCTGTCCATACACCAGAGGGACCTGGACAAGCTGGGGATGGGGGCCCAGGTGAACCTCATGAGGTTCAACAAGAGCAAGTGCAGGGTCCTGCACTTGGGCCAGAACAATCCCCACTGTCAATACAGGCTGGCGGAGGAGGTGATAGAGAGCAGCCCTGCAGAAAAGGACTTGGGGGTGCTGGTAGAGGAGAAGCTGGACCTGAGCAGCCAGTGTGTGCTTGCAGCCCAGAAGGCCAATCACATCCTGGGCTGCATCAAAAGAAGTGTGGCCAGCAGA
>JANIJG010014223.1:0-31630 GCA_024611175.1 Megaceryle torquata | reverse complement strand
TTGCCCAGGGAGGTAGTTGAGGCCCCATCCCTGGAGACATTCAAGGTGAGGTTTGATGAGGCTCTGAGCAACCTGCTCTAGTTGAAGATGTGCCTGTTCTCAGCAGGGGGGTTGGACTAGATGACCTCTAGAGGTCCCTTCCAACCCAGACATTTCTATGGTTCTTTGTTGTTTTCCCAAGAGCATTCAAATGTGTTCTTGTCTAACAGCTATAGGAGTACAGCATTTTCTGCATGGTGTCTCCAGCATAACTGTGCTTGTGATTTGTGGTCCACATGCTAATGCTTGTGGATTGGACTGGTTCATCCCTTGGATTCTCAGAACAAAATCCTTTGGATTTCAAACCAAAATTCTGAAAACTGTAGATCAGTTCCTTGCAGGATGGCATTAGTGCTCAAACCAGGTTGCAGTACAGCAGCCTTAGTTCTGTGGATACAGTGACCTGAGATGCAGCTGTAATTGCTGCTGGCTAAGGTTGGCTCTTCCTCCCTCTGCCAGTCCACTGTGCTCATAAAAAGTAGTCATAGGTGCTTTGGAGACTGGTCTGCACTCCAGACTTAAGAAAAATTGGCTGAGGACCCAAGTGAAAACACAACTTAGAGCAGTCATAGTATTTCTTTCGCTCTTGTAATTTAGGCCAGCTTCCTTAGTAGCAATAATAAACCGTGGAATGACTCATTTGACAAGGTAAGTTGCAGTTTAACTTTTATTTATGGCAACAAAAGAAAAATTTGTCACACAGATGTGTTCTGAGGCACAGCCCATGCGAAAGGAGAGGGAGGGATGAGTCCGGTGCCCTGGCTGTATTCTCTCAGCTACACAGGTTGTCTCACCGTTAACGCAGTTTAGGCAGGGGGGCTGGTACCTCTGTACAGAGCCTCTCCTATCTGCTGCTACAGATGCTGCTTGCAGTGAACTGCGGTATCTTAAGCTGGGTTGGAGTGGTTCACAGTGGTGCAGAGCTGTACCAAGCCATGCCAGGCTACCCCATCAATGCGATTAGCTGGTTTAACAAGAGGGAACGTGCAGCTTATGCAGAGAGGTGAAATGTTTCAAGTGGTTTAATCCATTTCCCAGGGTAGTCTTTGCTGGGTTAACTCCTACAGAACGGTATTGAAGCGTAAACGAAGTAGATGATGTGTTCTACAACTAAAGTATTGAGTCTAGGATGACAGCTTTTATGGACTTGGGAAATTATGTACTACAGTTGTTGTCATGCAGTGGCTGTGCAAAAGTGGTATTTTTGTACTTGAGGTTTCAGTTGTCCATTGGTTGTAATCCTGAATATAAATATCAGAGTTTGTATCCATTGGAAACAGCAAACTGTTCAGGAAGAGATGGCAATCTGGAATACGTGGATCTGCAGGGTTTATTGAAGCAGACTTCACCAGATTTGAGTGAATCAAGCACATTACATTATTATTTACAGTTTTCAGTGGAGAAATGAAACTGTTTGAGTAATTGGAATCACAGAAGCTCACTGAAGGGCAGATATTGCCTGAGAAATAAATTTCTACCTGGAGATACCTGACAGAGCTGTGATCTTGGCATAGAGTGAGAGGAGAAGGAGATTGGGAAAAGTTTAATGGAAAGGTATCTATCTTCATCAAATCTACCAAATGTAGCTACTGTAGAGCCTCCTTATGAATAAGGAATAGTGAAAGAAAAACACAGGGTGGGGAAAAAAAGAATCAGTCATGCCATAAGCAATCACAAATCTGATGCATTAAGGAATCTGTCAGCTCCCAGCAGAACTGATGTTTCTCCAAATTAATTCATTCTCTGTCTCATTCATGCTGTAAGTGCACATATAAGTGCAGCTTACATGTCTGTGCTTTTACTAACTTCTCTAGTGTCTCCAGGAAAAAGATGCCCAAGTTTATTGATTGCTGTCTTGAATACCCTGTACTGAAATTGACCTCAAGGACGTAATCTGCAGTACTATTAAGTCAGTTTGTTAGATTTTATGTTGCTGTTTCCGTTGGACAGACTCATTCATGCAAACCAATGCAGGATTTCCATGAGCACTGTGTAGCAAACACTGTAGTTATCCCAAATAAGGATATATTTGCACTTTTTCTGGAATTGCACAAGTGAAATATTCATTCGTGCCTCCTGGGGTGGGTAGCAGTAAGCTGTGCTAGCTCTATGTCGGCTACTAATTTTCCCTTCTCTACAAGCTCATTTCCCTGGGTAGCCACACAGAGCAGCTCATGGCTGAGTCAAAACCACAGGTTGTGTGAAAGCATTCATTCACTGCTGTAGTTTGGAGGAGCTACCTCACCCAGTCAGCATCACTACCCACCCTCCCTAGTTTTGGTTTTGTTTTTTTTTTTTCCTCCAAAGACCCTTTTATGTGGTAGATGGACTTGATACTTTCACATGCTCTTGCCCTTCCCTCACAGTTCTAATTTTAGTGTAATTCAGGCCTATGACTTGAGAAATGCCTGCAAAGTGCTCTCACCACCATTCAGCTTGGTCTGTGTATACACTAGGGCTTTCATAGCTGGTGTCTCCATTTTCTCTTCTGCCTGCAGTCATCTTGTACTGAAGCCTTATGAACAGGGTAATTATTTGAAAAAGGATTACAGCTCTGAATCTTTTCCACTAAGACTGAAGGAAGCTATTACTTCATCTAACATTAAGTGGCACATGGTAATCTCAAACACCTGCTGGATTTCTAATGAATTAAATCAAATCTGTTCAAGAACAAAGAACACTGATTTTTATCTGTATGTTTCAACAGTTTTTGAGCCAGCCTCATTATGACAGGATTTAGTTTATGCCACATATCTGCAGTCGAGGAAAATTAAAATGTCAGATCTTCCATGGATGGATCTTGGTATTGAGAATTTGATTAAAAATGTCAAATTTCAGGTGTATGCTCTGTATTTGAGCCATGCTTCCTCTGGCTGTCATTTCCTGGGGGAATTAATTATAGTAAGATATATCACATACATAATGACAGGCTCTGTTAAGCCTTCTGGAGGCAAAATTACCAATCAGGTCAGGAGAGAGCTTAAATGCTTTCAGTTGCCTTGGAATAAAGAGTTCTGCATAGTGACTTTGGATATCCTTTCAGCAAGGTACTTCAGGAAAGGTGTGGACATAATAATGCAAATACAGTGTCTTCAGCATGGTGGGAACGGAGAGGAAAACTATACCTGAGTTTTAGATATATTTGTTTTGAAAGGCAATAGAAATTAGATTGTGCTCAGAATTACAGCTGGCTTGCACAGTGGCCTTTTAAGAGGGGAAACTAGTGACATACATAAATGCAAAGTGGTTTTTATGCCTGATGGTAAAACACAGAACAACTATAATACTCTTATGCTTTCAGGTTGACATCTGTTCCTCCCCTTCAGACTTTTTTCAAGGAAAAACTGGTACATGCTGCTAACTTATCAGAAGGCAGAGATTATAAATATACACTTCTGATTTAGCCTACTGTGCTCTGATCTCCTACTCTGCAGAGAGCTCTTTACTGAATTAACAGGATACATGGAACAGAATAAACACTGAGATTTCATTGTGTTCTGTCAGCAGGAACGGGTGTGAAGGAGCTCAGTCCAGCCTCTTTCTGTCCCCCTTCTTGGCTGAGATGTAGAGATGCAGTTTGACCTCAGGCACCTTGCGGCTCTTCTGCAGGGCTGCTCCACAGATCTGTGCCAACAGCCCTGCACAGCTGGCAGCCCTGCATAAGCCAGGCGTTTCTGCATGGGGTTTCTCTCCACAGAGAAGGGAAAATGTAAAGCTTTTCCCTATGAAAGGCTGGGGCTTGCCATTCATCATCACTTCTGTTCATTTCCTTTTTTCAGTTGAAGAACCTTTATGGAAGAACTAAATGGGTTTGTGGTTTGGGGGGGGGGGAGGTGTGATTTTTTTTTTTTTTTCCTTTTCCTTCTTTTCCTTTCCCTTTCTTTTCTTTTTCTTTTCTTTTCTTGGGTTTTGTTGTGTTTTTTGTTTGTTTGTTTTGTATGTGGTTGGGGTTTTTTTTGGTGGGTCACTGGGAATGTTTCAAGCAAATCATTTCTTTCCTTTTTATTTTTAACTTGCAGGCTAGAGTTCTGCAAATGAATGGTTTGTTTCAAGGGATAAAGTAGGAAGTCAGCTGGTACCAGCTGATCAAACTGCACTGACTCTGCTTTTCATTTCTGTGTTTATCTGATGCATGCTCAGTTTTAAGGAGTTAAAGACAGTCTGTCTGAGCTTTTATGACTTGAAGTTTGAGTGCTAGATCCCCAGCTACTTGAAAAAGATGAAAATCCATTCATTGCAGCTGAACAGAGCTGATTCCCTTCAGCTGTCTGGCCCTGAATGTTTAGTTCCTTTTACCTGTTTCACTGCAGCTAAATTTCAGAACATAGTTCAGTTTTATAAAGCACCATGGAATTAAAAATATGTAAAGGTCAATGGTTGCTAAGTGCTGGACTATTTCTCAAAAAAAAAAAAACAACCCCCAAAAAGCCTTACAGTAATCTCTGAGTGAAGAACCCGAAAGTCAATCCAAACCCACTAATCTTGTCACCTGCACTGTACTGTATAAATGAGACCATGTGCCCTGATTTTCAATAGTCAAGCTTGTTTTAGTCTATCCTGCATTTAAACTGTATTTGCAGTTTTACACCGAGTTGTGTTTTCAGGCTGTTACTGAAAGAAGGCCAATACTGCTATTGTTGAATGTTTAAGATGTAATGACTATGAATGTTTTCCCAAAGGATTTTCTTTAATCACACACAGAGTGCTTGGAATTTGTAATATTGTGTCATCTTAGCACATCTGTAAGATCTGTCACATTGGAGGGTGATATATATTGCAGAAAAATGAATCCAGTAATCTGATTTTACTCTCAATCTGCCGTGGATTCTCTTTATTTTGGGGTTGGGGTTTTTTTTTGGTTTGGTTTTTTTTTTTTTTAAACCGTGCATATATATTAATCACCTTTGTTTTGAAGCTTTTAATTTTTGTTGGCATTTCTAATTGAAATTTGTTAGGTATTTCTGACAGGTTGAGAGTGATGGTTTTTCTTTGTTACTCATGAGCAATGACTCAGCTTATTTGTACAGTGTAAGATGAACCTGCTGGAGTCATACATGCAATAGTGAAGTTATGATTTCCAGCAAGGCTAAGAAATGAAGCTTCATATTTAAAGTACATTTTACAAGATTCTGAATTATATTAGAGCTCAGCTGAACTGGGCACAGCCCTCTGCTAGGAAAACCTTGTGCTGAAGTAGTGGTCAAGGATGCAAGCTGTGGAACTGGGTTCTGTAAGTAGACAGTGTCCTGGGGTTGGTGCATATAGTTGGGAAATTTTTAGGAAGAAAATGTAAAGAACTGTTTTATGTTTAATTATATTTGTGCTGAGAAAACAAAGGATCTTTGGGTTAAACTGAAATGCTTAGGTGACTGCACACATACCTTAACTAAGAGTCTATATATATATATTGAAGATGATGAATTTATTAAAAAATACACACTGGAAACACAGTCAAGCTGACTGTATTTAAGTCATGGTGACTCCTTTCAATATGACTGGAAACATCTAGAGCTGTTCACTGTTATATCCTGAGTTTTGATTTTTGTCTTTGAGTACTAGTTAAGGAGAGTTATCGCAGTATCGGTTTAGCCAACTGGCCTGAGATCTGTGGGGAGCCTGTACTGTGTGGGATGGTAACAACATGACAAAAAGTGCTGTCATTGCCAAAGCCAGTGTGCACGGTCTGACAGGGATTAAGGGCCACAAGTCCTGACCTGCAATTAGCTTTTTATAGGATGAAAATGAACTATAAAGGAACTTTGTAAGGAACTCCAGTGCATCTCCAAAAACACTCTGGTGAAAAAGCAATCTAGTATGGCCATGAAAACAATTTTGTCAGTCTAATTTTTTTAAGTCAGCCTTCTGTATTAAGCCAAATGGTAACATGGATTTTGTTAAGTTAACTTCATTGTACCAGTGAAGAATCAAAACTGCAGTAGCACAATCTTCAGCACATCTGTCTATTGAAGTACAGACCTAGGTCTGTACTCTGATTGATAGCTTGGCGTTAAAGGTCATGGTTCTGTGTCTTCCTGCTGCTGTTACTGCACTGTGTTTAGCTGGTGCTAACAGACTGCAATTGCATCATGGTTTTGCTTTGCAGACTTAAGAAAAATATGATTTCTGGTGGTAGCAAAATAGCAATCTCTTTCTCTAGGGTTTTCTTTGGTGAAGCCAGTAGTTTTCTGTCCACTTAACACAACACGGGTTTGTTCTAGATTACGTCGGTCTTTTTTCTGAAATGAAGGAGCTTTTGTCTCTTCATTCATGTCAGTTCTTTCACCTTTTAAGTATGTCTTTTCCTGTCTTTTTCCAGGCTGGCATAGAAACATGCTCCTTTTTATCTTACTGATCAAGCTCATCTTATAAAAAACACTACTTCTGAAATGTCATAAGTATATGGTGGGTTGTCTTAGCCAGAACATAGTTTGAAATGTGACTACATGTGCCCAAGAACCAGTATCTTGTAGTGAAATTCAGTGGTGCTTGGCAGATTGTTTTCCATCTTTTTCACCTCTGCTGAGACATGCAGACAGTGAGTGCTAAATATCAGTAGACTCTGGCCCTTCTTGTATAACTCATGTTTACACCTTGTCCCCTGGAAAGTTAGGCAGTTTGGGGAGACTCTCGTAATCCTTCTCCTCGTAAAGAGCTGGATCTACCAAGGTTCTTAAGCATATCCTTAATTTTAAGGAGAGGAATAATTGACTTCCTCTTGACTTCAGCAGGACTACTCGTGTGCTTAAAGATTGAGACCTTTTAGAAGTGCTTTGCTGGAGTAGTGCCAAAGTAGCATAAATTATATTCTCCTCCCCCTGCCCCACCACCCCACCCCTCCCCCCCCAAAAAAAAAGATAAAAAGAGTGAGGTCTGTTTAACAACGTTGCATAATGTGTGTTGAAAAAGAAAAGCTTATTTTACACTAAGCCTGTTGTTTGTATAGCAAAGCCAAATTTTGTGTGGTTCTAATTTACTAATACAGTGGGGGTGTAATGCAGTTTCAGACTGTTTAGCTCAAAGTATCAGTAACACCCAAGGTTTCATAAATATGTAATGTTGGGTAGAAATGTTTTATCAATCCTATGGAAAGGTTCTGCTTTACTGTATTTATTGCATAATTTATCCAAACAAGTATGCTATCACTTCTTTTATTACCTTGACACTAGGTTAATTAGCAGTTATTTCACTCTTTTAAATACTTGAATCAGGATTCTGACACACCCTTCCAGACAGGAGGTGTGTTCTTGGTTACAGATTGAGGTGACTCGGATGATGTCAAACGTTACTTTATTAGCCAGAGTCCTTGTATCCTTTTCCCTAAAAGCTTCCTAAGCTGCATGTCCTAGAAGCTTTTCTGAAAAATACAGCCATTTATAAGAGTGAAAGAAGCATCGAGTTCTGCAGTCTTTGGGGATAGGAAGTATTGGCAGCATATTAAGTACTTCAGCTTAGTCCTGCTAATACTCTTTTCTTGTCTGGCAGGATCTCAGCTCAGCAATTAGAGATCCTAGGCCTGGTTTCCTTTTCTGTTTCTGTAAATCAAGAGCTACTCCAGTGGTTGTGACAGCGTGCTCATTATCAACTCTGCTTTCCAAAGGATTTCTTATTTAATCAGGGCAGACTGAATTTACCCAGGGGCACATCTGATGAAATTCTGAAGAATCAGGCCCAACAGATGAGAAAATGTTTTAAAAGTGATGTCTGTTACAGAAGAACTCAACCTGCTTTCCTTCCTGCCCACAAATAAGTCTGAAGTTGAGAACACCAGTATTAAGAGATTAAATGTAAAGGATATGGGAAGGCGATGGTGAAGAGCCTAGTTCTCTGAATGCTTTGGAAAGGTCATTCCTGTTATCTGCTCTGCAGTTAGAAGAATTGAATCAAGCACAGGGGGCTGAAGTGACTTGAGCGAGACTGGCCAAGAAGCCATGCGAGAGCAAGAAAACAGAGCATGGCTCTCCCATGTCCCCAGCCCAAGCTGTAGAATATTGGCCACACTGCCACCACAGGTGAAATACACCACAGTTTCTAGTGCATCTCTGAGATTGCACTGACATTTGCTAATTGTCATGTAGATGTCTTGTTCCACCCACAAATGAGATACTGTACCACAGAGTCACTTGAATTTAAAGTGCCAAGGCTTGGATCTACTAGCTAGCAAAGCTATGCATTGAACATGTGCTGAATTCATGATTGAAACTAAACAGGAGGTAGGCCTCTAAGCTCATGTTTGTACTCTGTATCACAAGTGAATCTGATGGATCAGAATGCTGAAATAGATACGTGAAGTTGCTGGACTGGCTGTCTTGGGAAGACAGTTTCTCTTGGGAAGTGACGTTTGGGTCCATATAGAGATAGGCAGTGTAGTCTATGTATGTCCAGCAGGACCTTCACCCAACTGACAAGAGGCCCTTCTGCCATTAGGCTCAAGCTGCAGCTTGCAGGAGAAGGCAGTCCCAAGGAAAAAAAAACCCAGCACTTGAGCTGTGCCAGTGGCTGCTCCTTTGTTTTTGCTGTGCAGTCTCTGACAAGTTGGGCTACAGTCTTCCTTTTCTGATCACCTCCTGTGTTTCACTCCTACTCTGTGAGCAAGAGTTTTCAAGGTGCCTTGTGTCATGAGGCTAAGCCTAGCAAATTGTTTTCATCGTGTAAACTTCTAAATAGCCCAGAATCTACCTCTCTGGAAGCTGTTCGCACCCTGGGCTTTGCTGTTGTAGTCATAGTTCATGTAGCAACATTAGCTGAATTACTGTTGTCATCCAAGGCTGGGACTCTGAGCAGGACATTCTTCTAAAGGAGATGTCAGCTCTGAGTCTGCTAGTTTTCCTAGGCTGGGAAGATGAAGTCGACAGTTCTTTGGACATGCTACCAGGCTTCTTGCTTTTACTTTTTGTTCATATTGGGGGGCAAATGGGCAGGGAGCCATAAAAAAAGAGGACTGTATGTCTGTAAAAGTATATGATCAATTTATTTTTGTAGGGGAAAGTGATAGATAACATAGCACAGCGTGAAGTTATAAAAGGAGGTTGCAGTCAGCGTTGCTGGCATTAATTTAACTAGAGAATGTGCCCCTTAAATGTCAGGAGACTGCAAGAAGCACTGAGTTATTTGAGAAGACAGCAACTTTGATGTTGATTTTATCAACAAAAATGCAGGAGATTAAAAGCACCTTTCCAATTTTGCTGCCTTTTTTTTCTTATCATGACCAGGGCTTTAGCAGATGCTCTGGGAAGGCTAATGAAACCCAAATGGTTATGGTGAAAAGGTATGCATTAACTAATTGGCTTATATAGGTGACTCACCACTGAAGCTAAACTCAGCAACCGAGAAACTGAGCAGCTAATTTGCTCTGAAGATACTACAGCTGCAGATAGTCTGTCCTCTCATACTGGCAGATAAAACAAGACTGGACAGTCTGGGTTATAAAAAGAACATGGGCTGCAATCATATTTCTTCTGTATCAAAATATGAGTGACCGTTCTTGATCAAACTAAAGGCTTGCCTGGCTCCAGCAGGGCATCTCATGAAGGCACAGGGTAAAGCATGTAGAACCCTGGCAGTAGGATGGTCCTATCCCTCATACATCATTCCCACTTCTGTCAGCTGAGTGGTTTAGAGGCTTTTGGAGCCAGAGGTTGCATTAGGTTGTGTTTAATGTCCCTGATAGGCCTGTCATCCATGAATTTATCTAATCCCTTTTTGAATCTTTAAGTGTCTGTTCCAGAGCATCCTGTAGGAATGGGTTTTGCACTTTACCTTTGCATTGTATGAAAAACCACTTCCATTTGTTCATTTTAAATCCTTTGCTTGATTGCTTTATTTGATATTCCATACTTCTCACTGAAACAACAGACTGCTTTGATTTCCTGATGTTCTTCACAGTATTCATAATTTTATAAAGCTGTCATCTCCTAGCCTCTTCTCCAGGTTGAAGTCTGTTTTCTATCTCCATAAATCAAAAACATTCCAAATCTTTGATCATTTTTCTTGTCTCCTCTATCCTCTTTCCAGCTCTATCAGTCTATGTCCTGTATCCACCCTTATCCTCCTTTTGCATCAGTTACCTTAAAGGGGAAGAAACTAATTCAAGAATTCAATGACCAAAGTATTGGGGGTTGGAATCAATGCCTTCTAGTTCCTCAGAGAGCATCTGCCTATCCAGGCCATGACATTCACTTCCTTTCCATTGGAGCTGGTGTGGAATATTTATATGAGCTTCAGAGTGGTAGGAGGATGATTTGGTCTCTGCTGCCTAGTGGCACTTGCATGCTGCTTGAACACTCCATCAGTCAGTCACTGGATGAAGTGCATTTGCTGTCCTCAGAGCTGTGGCTAGGATTCTGGTTTCTCTCTTCAGGTCAATGTAAACACACACAAACAGTCACATGCATCTCGTCATTTAATAAAAGAAAGAAACAAAGTACAAACATTAGTTGCAGAAGTTCAGTGTCTTCATGCTAATGTACACGATTTGTCTCTGTGAATTGGGACATACTGCTGCTGGTTTGGGTGTTTTGTTTTGCATCATTTTGTATTCAAAATCCACAATAACACAGCAGCTGTGTGTGTAGGTAGGCAAATCTGGGTAAATAATGAAAGACTTCAGGGAATAATGGCCCTGATCTGGTAAAGCTTGAAGACATGTAGATCTTTGAGCAGCTGCTGGCAAGCTCTGAAAAACTGGAGGGGGTTATAAGCAGCCAGTAAATGGCAAAACATATAGATAAATGACTACATAATACTAATTATTCCTAATTTAGTCTCTCAACCTTAAAACAAGTAGAATGTGTTTATTGTCTGCTACACTACCAGCCTTATTTATTGCTTGTTAGATGATAGGGCACAGAGAGCACATTGTGAAGCTGTATAAATGTGTAGTTAAAGGGATACATTTGATACTACATTTTAAAACACCTTTAAAATCTCCCAATAGTTAACTGATTAAAATAAATCTTTATATAGTTCTACGGTATCCATAAACTTTTCAATAGGTTACTGCTAAACCTAACAACCTACAACTTCTTCCACAGATGTGCTCATAAGCATTTATAGTATACCCTATGCACATGTGAAACCTGATAATAAGTATTAACTATTAAACCTCAGTAATTAGATTGTAAATGATAGGAAAGAACTGCCTCTTTTCTTCACTGGGTAATATTAAAGAACTTAAAGGCTGAGCATTTAGCCATGTAGGATTAGAAGGCTCTTAGGAGGGCTAGGTCTTGAGATGTGGTAAGTATCAGCAGCTGGAATCAGTCTTTATGAAGACAAATGTTGAATACCTCCTGAAATGAACCAAAGTAGCTTGCTTGCTGCTGAAAATTATCGTAGGCCTTCTAGTATTCCTGTTCCTACATTTTTGTCAATACATGGCATATTCTAGTGATATTTATGTCATTTACACTACTGAAATTTTGATACTTGGGAAACTGAATTTTTAATCTGCAGAGCTTCATATCTCAGCAAAGACAACTGTATATAGATTTTAGTTTGTCCAAGTTAATGTTACTGTGACAAGTATGTTTTGTTTCCTCATGGCAGTAACCTGACATTACATCAGGAAATAGAAGCCTTTGCATACTGTCCATGTATGTGATAAAAGAAAACCTTTTCTGAGAGGGAGCTTAGAGTCTGGTACCAAGAGTAAGCACTGGTAATTTTCCATTGTTATGGAAATTATATGCATTACAGGAATGATTTGTGGATTTTTTGGTCTCTTTTCCTTTGCTTATGTTTTCATTCTGTTTTCATTTTCAGAGGCTAACAGAATTACCAATGACTGTATTGATAATTTTGGAACTATTTTTATATGTTGAATCTCTTTAACAGTCTGCTCTGTGTAATACTACAAGGATCATACAAAAGTGCAGTAAAATGATATTAAGAAAATATAGTAAGGCAAGATCTGCACATACATGATTTTTATTTATGCCCCTGAGAGTCATGTGCAGACACTGATATGACACAATGTTCATTAAATTTCTTTGTAGGAGTGCTATCTCAGTAATAAATAAAGCTTGAGGTAAGTGATAGTACTTCAGTGTTTCCCCTATATTTTTATTTATCTAGTTTTGCAGTTATAAAACTTAAGAAAATCTGAGAAGCCCAAACAGTATATAGCACATACTGCCTAACATCCCAATTGTATTTTCACCTTTTAATTACCATGTTTAATTGCATTGCTTTCTATTTCTATCAGTATGGTTTGAATCCTTTTGCCACTTGCATTCTTCCCATTTGCATCTTGGTTTGGTTCATTATATTATTACACGATAACACAAATAGCACTATACCAGTGGTGAACTACCTCAACGGGTAGCGCTGTGTGGTATTTCTGAAATCCAGTAGTGTTGCACTGCAGAGACAGCTGCTAAAGTTGCTTTTTTTGTTGTTGTTTTGTTTTTTGTTTGTTTGGGAGGGTGTTTGTTTCAAAAAAACCTAAACACCTTTGTGTACCCATGCCTTGTGACCAGTGATAATATTGTCCTGAGACTTCATTATATTTTTGTGAGACATTTGCTTTTTTCCCCACACTTCATGAGTTGTTCTGTGTGCTGAGAGAGAACATTGCATCTTCATCCAAAGAAGCTCACACATACTCACTGTAAGCAGTAAACAGCAGTGATGGAGAGAAGATCTTGATGTGGTGGTTTGGTTTTTTTTTACTGCGATATTTGAATATACTATGTAGTGACTTTAATTGCCTGGTGATAACTAAGCCATCTAGCTAAGCCACATCTACGAATGTGAAATAACCCTTCTGTGTAGTAGTTTGAATGTTGATAGATTCTTCTTTCCTATATTCTTCTATTTCATTAATATTAAGAGTGGTCTCTTACAGCGTTCAAAAGCATGGAGTTACTCAGGGATATAATATGACCATTCTCCAGGCCTCAAGCTTGTTGACCACCACTCTTCTGCTGCAAGGAGGGTCATACCATGCTTTAGAAGGTCTTTAATTTTGCAAGTTCATAGTGGTTTAAAAAAATATTCTGTGTGCTTAAAATAGAATAAATTGTTCGGTATGGTTGTTTCTTGGACTAGTATAATGTTTTTAGTAGAGTAATTGCCAAAAAGAAGGTGCTGATGCAGCCTCACCCCTCTGTATGGTACAGTCCAAAGAAGTTCTTGCAAGCCCATGCATCAAACCCATAGTTTCTATTTGTCTTACCATGGCTTTCCAGATGTTACCCTGTCTTGCTGAGAGGGCTTTAAGGACTACAGAATTTACTCTGCACACAAGGCAGTTGCTGCAAATATTAGTTTCTTTGATAGTTATGTGTTTGCATCTACTTAAAAATCTCCATATGACTAGTTTCAGCTTCCAACAAATCCTTGGATTTTCTTGTACCTTTTCTTTTAGGTCAGACGCTCAAAATTAGACATTCTCCATTTAGGCACTTGCAGGCTGGGGCAAAATAATCTCTTTGCTGCTTTTCAGTTAAACCAGATAAACTGAGCTTCTTAAGCCTCTGATGAAATATGTTTTTCTAGGCCTCAGATCACTTGTATAACCTTTTTCTGAACTTCATCCCATTTTTAGTGTCCTGGAGTTAAAAAGCAAGAACTAGAAACAGGGTTGTAGTAAGTGTCTTGCTGATGCTGTGAACAGGAATAACCACATCTTCCAGCTCCTACTTGATTGTTCTTCCCTATATGGATGCTAAGGGTTGCCTGACCTTTTAACTCCAGTGTCGTTTAGGAACTTGACATTCATGAAACTATGTTTTATAAACTCTTTTTATCCAGGGTATAAACCTCCCATCTTTCTAGTGTGATATATATCCTGTGCTCCTAAGCAATTGATTCTATATTTGTTTTAATAAAACAAGATTTGTTTTTATAAACCCAGTTAACTAAAGAATACAGAGCAGTTTGCATCACTGGCCAGTTTCCATTGCTAACCCCTCCTTTAAATTTGGTCTTGTTTTTGTTAAGATTGTGTATACTTACATTCTTTGTCCAAGCAAAGTTTTTGATCAGTTCATGGATTTAGCCCAGAAATAACTACCTGAATCATAGTAAGGGCACTTCCTTTCAGTTAGGGGGTCAGGATCTCTAAGAGCAGGGGATGTTTTAATTAGTATTTGTTTTGCTCAGTTCAGTAACAAGAAAATCAAAGGTAGACATAGAGTTGGGATATAAAACAGGGAATCACAAATACAAATTCCCTTGATTATGAATCTTGATCTTGCTTTCGTAGTCTGCGTACCTGGGGAATTTAATTGAATGCTTGTCCTGTAAGGTCAAACTGTAGCAGTGGCCATGAGCAGGCTTTCCTGTAACAGTTGAGACAGTTGGGCTACATTTGGTGACTTTTTAGCCCAAAATTTCTGGTGTTCGTTAGTGCAGAGTGGGGATGCATTTTTAGCACATTACTGTAGATATGCATCACAGTCTTGGCTGCTGTTAATGTTGTGTACATATGTGTGCATCCAGTGGATTAATTGCTAGCCATATTGACCTATTTCAAAATGTGTAAATCTTGGACCTTATGAAACAAAGCAGAGGAGTAAATTTACATTAGTAAATAAGAAATAAATTAATTTGACAATTAAAAATAAATTAAAATGGTCTTTATGAAGGATGGTGTTAAAGGCATGCTAGCAACAAGTGGCGGGTTGTGTCATTGCTGAATCTGTCTTCTAACCTCTGCTTGACCTAATTCTGCTGAATTCCAGTGGTCTGTGCAAGTACATGTTCTGCAGGTATAAGAATAGTAGCAGCAGTTACACTACCTAGAACAAGAATGTACAAGGGCTATCAGCTGTCTTGCCTAGGGGCATGAGATGATCACCAGCTGGGGTTAAGAAAAAATGTTTCCTTCCTCCAAGCCATTACATAATTGTCTGCATATATTAAGTGTGTTGGGATTTTTATCTGAAATTTATTATATAAGCCAGTGCTATAAGAAGATGCCAGACTAAGAAAAGAGTCTGGCATATGTATTACAGCAATTAATTTTTATTCTGTTTTTAATGCCGTTGTCATGGTCCAGAATAAAATGAGATTCACTGTATGTTTCACCTTGTTAGCTTTGCAGTGTGTTGCTTTTAACACTGTCCTGCCAGCTTTGTGACGTAAATTTTACTGCAGCTGAGGAGTATTGTTAATCCTCTCATCTCCTTGTGGGGAGAATCAAAGTTGAGCCAAATGAAATGTTTTGTGCTATGGTGTTTTCTTTATTGCTGTGTATTCAAAGCAAGTAAAAATGCTGCATGCCAGGATCTTGCTAGAGTGATACTGATACTCCACATTTATGAGATGCCAATAAAACAGAAGTTATTCTTTTTTATCTTGCAGCTTACTCTTCACCAAAGTAAAACTGGAATGGATACATAAAGGACCTGAAGAGGCTCTGGTGACATGCAAACATATGCTGCAGATGTGGCAGATGGAATATAATGTTTTACAACATAGGTAGGCTTTCTCTACTGTGTAACAAGTTCCTATTTCATAATGGAGATGCAGTTATCTTCTTGAATTGTCTAAATACTTATTTTGCAAAAATGGTAATAAACAGTATTGTTTAAGAAGAAAAGTAATGTTTCTAGTTGTGATTAAAAAAAGAAAGGCAAGATTTTAATATCCATGATGAAGTAACAACAACAAAACAAAACCTCAAGATTTTAAGATTAAAGAAGCAGTTTGAACCAAGAGGTTTTGATCTTACAGTCTAAACATCTCTATCCATACTCAGATGTCCAGAATGGAGGGCAGATTTGGTTTTTTTTTCCCCAATAGTGCTGAGAACCCATCAGCTGTTGTTCACAGTCTGCAGTAGTTGGCACCACCCAGGAATGTGTGGGGGTGACCCCGTCCTGAACTGAGTAAGCCAAGGACAGGCATGTGGCCAAGACTCTATCATATACTGTGGTTGCATACCCCTTGCGTAGCCTGGTGCTAAATGGGCAACGAAAGGAGTAAAGGATGTAGCTTCTTTCTCCCTCCCCTTGTCCTAGTAAATTTGCATTTAAATAGTGCTAGGTTCCCTGTTTGTTTACTCCCTCTCATCTGCTTCCCTGCCAACCAGAAAGGTTTAGAAAGTGTGTAAGTTACCAGGTTGGGTTTTCTTCCTTCCCACACCCTTTGGATATTGTCCTAGTAATGATACCACTGTACAACTGTCTTGGGAGTCTTATCCCAAGACTGTAGTTATCTCTCACCTGTAACATCTGTAGAGGCTGTGCTTTATGGAAAGGACAGTGTGCTTGATGGCGACAGTCATGACAGCAGTCTGAGTAAGCTTGTATTGATCCCCAATTTCTATATGAATTTACATAGGCTTTATAAACACCAGAAGTATATGAACAAAATGATGCATGTCTATATACATGTTGTCCTTGAGGGATAATTAGTTATTCCTTGTTGGTTTAGCTAATGAGCAACAGCTCAAACACAAAAATCAAGATATTTACATAGCAGCAGAGAAATGGTCTCTTACAGGCTGGAATCATTGATTTCCTTAGGCCTTAGTCTCTTTAGCTAAGGATTCAATCATGTACCTCTTACATGAATAGTCTTTATATCCATAAGTAGTCCTGTGAAGCTGATCAAATCCACACTGAACAAGTATGACTAAGATTAACCCGTGCACGGGGAGTCTACAAGCCTGAGACTGAAGAGAGTACACTGGAAAACAGACAGATAAATAGCTCAGCCATTTGGACTGCATTCGGATCCCAAGCTGTGCTTTGGCTGTTATACTTAAATCCAAGATGCAATAGCTTTAGAGGCTTTTGATAAGCTGCCATAGAAGCCTAAACAAAACAAATTGCTTTGCTTTTAGGATCTCTAATGTGTATTTCACTGCTAGTCCCAGTGGGACTTTTTGGCTTTCTCAAAAAATACATCATAAAGCATTTTCCATTGGGAGGTACTGCTTTAAAAGTAACAAGAATGAACTTGGTACCTGCAGTTTTAGACTGGACTCAGTGAGCCAGGAAGCCCCCTGTATTAAGCAAATTGCAGCAGTGTCAGCTAACAAATATGTAAAATATTCTGGGTTGGGCTTGCAAAGGAACTTAAGGGGAATTCTTATCAGTGCAACTTGGACGCAGACACCTTTTAGGGCCTCTTGGAAAAGAGAAGCCTGTATTTACATAAAGTTGAGAACGGCTGCACCCAGTACGCTTTGCTAGTTCGAACAGCAACTAATCACCTACACGATGAAATTGCATTTAATTACATTGGGTTGTATTTATCTGGCCTAAGTTTTCTGGCTTTGTAATCTTACTGTGACTCTGCCAGTCTAAAGAGTCTTTCAGGGCCCAGTATTTTCTCCCCAGGCAGCTGTGCATATGCCATGCTTAAGTCCCCTCTCCAGTCTGATAAACTGGTGTCTCTGCAGTCTCTCACAATCAGGTGTTTCCTTCAGGAACAAGGTTTCCTTCACCATTTTATCCACTGTCTCAGCTACCTTTTAAAAACAGGGGCAGTGGAGTGGCAGCTTGTCCTACTGTCAGCCTTTCCAGTGCTGTATACAGAAGACAAATCATCTGGCTGCTGTCTTTTCTGTGGTGCATGGAAAAGCTTGCTTGGCTGAAGGCCTTGTACTCCAGCTTTGAAAGAGTAATTTGTTTTCAGCCCTTCTCTGGGGTAACAAATAAAGCTGTTGATAGTGGCCGTTTTGCACAATACAGTCCACTTGGTTTTCAGGCTGGGATTTTAGTCTCTTTTCCCAGTTAAAAGGCTATGCTGTTGACATTGTGTTAACTGAGGCCATCTTACCAGTCCTTCTCTAATTGCTGCTCTCCTGTGGTCAGTTTTTACTGTTGCCAGACATCCACCATCCACCAGTCTCCTCCACTGTCCTTTGTGTAGGAGTATAATGTATAAACCAGTATTCAGACATGTGCCCAAACAGTGACTTTGTGGTGATGGCTGCTGCATCAAAGTAGTGCACATGTCACAGAAGTAATATTTTGAAGTGCAGCTGCTGTGTTTCTGCATATGCAGCACACCAGTAAGAAGACAGAAATGCCCCTACAGTTCCACCAGCAGCTGCCAACCATGGCACTTACACTTGGGCTAATCCTGGTTAAGCAAGGCTGAAGCACAGGACAGAGAGTTTCATTTTCTATTGTATCTGTTACCATATGATATTCTCAAATTTGGTATCAGTGTGGAAACCAGCATGGAAGCCGGGAAGGCCCAGTCAAGGCCAGAGATTTGTGCAAACAGTCAAATGCCCAAGAATTCAGGGTTCGTTAATGGAAACAGTAATGTTTAATTCCAAAGCCAAAGTAGAAGGTTGATTAGCTATTATAAATATGATTACCACTATGATGAACAACAGTGTCTTTCAGTCTTAAATTGTTAGCTGCAAAAAGCAAGGCTTAGGTTATCTTTTGCTATTGTTTTCTGCGATAACAGAATAATCATGTTTAAAACTAAATAGCAGTCCCAAGCTAATTCTTCTGCTAGATTAATAGAAATTCAAAGGAGTCTTTTGCAATTCCAGCTGAAGAACTGGTCAGACTGGAAGATGGGGCATCCACAGCAATCATGACCCTGTGACAGCTTGTTTTCCCAGGAGGAGTATCATCCAAAGGCTGAGCTGCAAGATTGGATGTGTACCAGAAAAAAGTAGCCAGAGCAGTCCCTTTTATTTTTGCTGTTTTGTCCCTTAATGGATGATGAGAAGAGATAATCATCACCATCTGAAACTGGAGGGATGGCAGACTATGTGGTGACAGGAGGGCTCAGGAGATCTTTAAGTGATTTTTCATTAGGCATGCACATTTAAATTTATTTATTTATTTGAGTTTCTCTTTGGAAGACCTCTCCAATGAGAACAGAAATCTAGTAGAAGAGCAGACTGGATAGTCCTCCTTTCATAAAGCAGTGCTGTATGGTAGCTTTTATCTTCCTCCTCTGAACAGAGCAAAGATGGAAGAGGAGAAAATACTGCCTTTGAAATGAAGAAATTAGCACCTGGTAGAAGGTGGTAATTGGCCTGTTTCAAAAGGATCAGCATGAAGAAATCCATCTGCAGACAAGCTTAAGGGATGGTGGTTGGCCTCCTCTGGTCTGGCTTCTAGGTGTCACTGTATTCCTCATCCAGTGGTTTGCAAAGACTCCCAGCAGTCAAATAAACAGATACGAGGCACTGTCTCTGAGCTTCCCTTCCATTGGCAGGGTGGAGATGTTAAAACAACACAAGCAACTGGAAAGCTTGAGATTTCAGTTCCAGTGGCAGCTCGATGAGATTATTGCCCACTTTGAGGGGAACATTGTCTCTCTGCTAACAGATGGCCAGGTAACACGATTTTGTTTCTTTACAGTGTCTCTGAGAAAGGAAGTAGCGTGACCGAAACACCAGTGATCAAAAAGCATAATGGACTACATCTCACGCTCCCAGATGCTCATGATACTGATCATGGTAAGGAAACAAGATTTGTGCTTTCCCATCCTAAATGAATACTTCTGTGAGAGAGGAATGTTTTATTTTCATGGGCAAGGGTGGGATAAGTGGAGGTGACGGCAGCAGGCGGTGGAGCTGCATGCACATGTGTGTTGTTGGACTGGTGGTCAGGAGATAAAGAACTGTGTTCAGGGCCACGTCTGCTGCAGAAAACATTACTAGTTTGTCTATGCATAGAACAAAGACATGAGTCCCTGTTTTCTTTTACAAAGCTCCCCAAGATGAGCATGAAAATTTAAGGTTAGAATTCACGACACTTCTGCAAGAACTGCATAATTCAGTCTGTTTTTTCCCCCCTTCTTTCTTTTCCTCCACCCCTCCCCTCCATATAATCATTCTTAGCTTTCTGAACCCACAGTAATAGCTGGCTTGATCAGGATATCTGAGAGAGAGTGTCAATTGCTATTAGAGGATGATTCGCTTTGGGATTTGTACATAAACCTTGTGATGCTTTATTATATGATAAATGCACATTCACAGTAACAGATACAGTCAGATACTGAGACATCAAAACTAAGCTTGTCAGGGAGGGGAGAAGAAGCTTTCAGAGAGTGTTGCTGACTTGTGATTTTATCTTAAGTCTCGTGATATTTGGTGCTTCCTTTAAAAACCCTGTCTCTCAAAATCAGATGATTATGTGAGAAATTAGAGTTTTAAATTGGAGGGGTTTTTTTAAAGAAGCAACTTTCTAAAATTGTGAATGTAGAAGAAACACTTGCAAATAATTGAACCTCACAGACTCGGATTTTGGACTAGAAGCATATAAAAGCTTAAACCCTTAGGGTCTGTATTTGACATTGTAATCTTACTGATTCTATGCACGCGTATTTATGTAATTTTTAATCTGTTTATTCCATTTCCCTTTTATTAGCCTTTGCTGACATGAGTCTGTTTTGTATATTTTTCCTCATTGTTTTTATGGAATTGTTCTATAGTCGTCTGCTTAATTAGAGAGAAAAGGCCAAACTCAGCACAGACAAATGAAAAGAGTATACTAAATGAATGTGCTGTTGCACGAGTATTAAAAGTGGATATGGCATGAAAGTTTCCTGGTGATACAAAGTCATTTAGGACAGTCATTGCTCGAAAGCAGTTGTGAAGACTTGTGAAATCTATCCTACCATCCCTAATGCTGGGCAGTAAAATGGAGTTTCAGTAAATATATGAAAATGGTTTGGAAAATGCTGTAAGTAGTTTGCAGAATCCATCAGCCATGAGGCATTACTAGGAAAGTAGTACAAACAAAAAAGTATTATTTGCATTGGTACTTCTGTTATCCATCCACTTCCCACTCTCCTGCTAAAATATTGAGTGGATTACGGTGTCTAGACTGTGGGGCTGAGCCTGGACTGATCCCTGCCCCTTCAGCTCTAGCTGGTGCTTAATGGTATGCCAAAGAAACTTTGGGTGTGGATCCCATGCTCTTCTGGAGATCCCTTGCCTTGCTTTGTAATTTTCTGGAGAAAGGAGTGTGGCCAGGTTTGGGCTGCACCCACTGCACAGCAGCATGTCACCAGCAGACCTGCTGGTAGGCCACCCTTATGAGACCTCACTCCTGCCTCCAGGTTACTCCTTTACTGCAGAACTGAAGCATCTCCTCCAGCGTAACAGCAAAGCTTGGGCACGTTTGGTCTCTGTGTTGTGGCCTTCTCAAAAAGCACCTGGGCTGGGTACCTGCCTGCTCTTAGGTCTGTTCTAGCAGCCAGCCTGCAATTGAGCAGCTGTAGTTCAGCAGAACATGCTGTATGCCATGGTAGTGCTTGCCAGAAAGAACAAAAGAATGTGAAGTACAAGCTTTAAACCAGTTTTTCACGCGTATAAAGTGATTTGCACTGAACACAGTTTGGTTTTAGCCTAGAAATGCATTTCTCCTCCACTTTGAAAATCAAGGTTTCCATGCTAACATGGCTGCACCCACAGTGGACTTAAGGATGGGGGTCATACTGAAATTACACCGTCTGCCTTAGCACAGGATTGTCACTGACTGGTTTCAGTGAGGGTCTATGGCTCACTGCTTTGCAAGCTCTAGGTGTTGCTGTTCTCTATGTGTAGAACAGAGGCAGCCAGGTCCCTGGTCCCATTTGGGAGCCTCTTTGAAGACAGTAGGAGGTGAGATTGGAGATTACAGCTCTATCCCCTCTCACCCACCCTTGTGCCTCCCCAGAACTGCAACTGTGGCTGGCTGCTTTGAAGGAGGGAGGAAGTCTGATTGTTTTTTTTGTGGGGTTGTTTGTTTGTTTTGCCTTTTTTTGTTGGTGGTGGTGGTTTGTTTTGTTTTGTTTTATGGTTGGTTTTGGTTTGTTCGTGTTGTTGTTGGTTTGGTTTTGTTTGCTTGGGGGTTTTTTTTGTTTTGGTTTGTTTTGGTTTTTGTTTTGTTTCATTTGAGGTTTTTGGGTTGTTTTTCTCTTTTTTTTTTTTTTTTTTCTCATCATTCTGGAACAGGCTCTGGTTTCCATCATGAAATCCCCCAGGAGCATGCAGCAGTATCACTGTAATGCACAGGCGCTCTGTTATCCCTGCGCTCATTGCAGAAGGGGGGATTACTGTGGCCGGGTTTGACACTGGCCTCTCCCTCAGTTAGACCACAATGAGATTATTTGCTGTGCCAGAATTTTAGGTTTGCTGCCAGGAGGATTAATTCCTCTTTATTTTCTTCATCTTCTTCTATCTGAAGCAGTGTTCCTAACACAATTCACTGATATCAGTCAGCTGCCTCGCTGTTTCATTCTTTTTCTGATTTAGTCTTATCTTATAATGCTCTTGCCCGAAGTGATTTAGGCTAGGGAATTCTGTGTTTCTTATAAGCCTAGTAAATCTACTGAGGTTCATTTCTATTTTGATAACAACTTTTTTCAGAGATGCAAAATATTAAACTTGCTCCTTCTTGGTCTTATAACAACCCTAGAACAGTGCTTTAAAATTATTTAAATATATCTTTTTATGGCTTATATGAAGAGCTCATAATGACAAAAGCAATTTTGTTATTTTTATGATTTCTTTCCAAAATGTGTGAAGGGCTTTATTGTAAAATGTGAAGTTTATATTCTGTCTAGTGGAGCTGTTAAAAAGAGAAAGAGACAGCACTAAAATAACAAATTGATGTGCTATCTTCTTATGCCAACATTTGTATGTATTTTGAGGCATGACATTAAAGTTCTGTGAGACAGGTTTTGTCATTTATTTTTTTTAGCATATAAAGTTCTACATTTATTTAGGAAGAGATATTTTATAACGAGACATTCAGAGACTTTTTTAAGTTGCTTGAAGTCTTTCTGGCTCCCTCTGGCACCCTGAGATCAAAGAGATACCAATACATGATAATAATTTTTATACATGCCTACCTCCTCTCAGGTGACAGTGTGTGTGTTATAGGTATATATATTCTGTTCTGACTCCAGTAGCCTTGAGCTTATACCCAGGGTCGCCGTATTGCTCTCTTGAGGTTCAGAGTTGTGGCTGAACCCCTTTCAGTCCAGAAGGGCCACGCTGGCAAAAGCTTTCTCTTACAGAGTTTATTTGGGCAGACAAGATTTAACAAGTATTTCTGTGAGTGGTCCAGCGGAGATGGGTGAAGAACAGGAGTAGCAAACATGCAGGTATGGGCTGAGATGGAGACAGCCTTTTCATCTGGCATGATTGTGTCTAGAACAAGGAGTTTACCTGTGTCTGATGCCAGGCAGGGATGGGAAGGGATGGGATTGTCTTTGCCTAATGTCATTTGCTTCCTTGTGTAGGCTGAAATGGAAAAGAAAATAAACATCAGAGACTGGAATGCCAAAGGCTGTTAAATGCAAAGAGCCTCCACTGTAAATTGCTAAGTAACTAGGTTCCCTTTTTATGGCTGTGCAGATTGAAGCTTGAAGCACTGGGCAAGATCGGTCTCAAGCGTCAGGTTTTCCCCCTCTTGCCAACTACCTGGCTAATGAAGAGGAGGAGTGGCTAACTCGTGTTCCTTTGAGTGCAAGTAGCTCCTAGTGACACTCGTGTAAACCCTGCTTTGGGAGGAAAGGATGCTTTAGCAGATCCTAAGTGGCTGTTCAGCCTCACAGCAGCATGTGAACCTCTCCAAAATGCACAAAGGTGCCTTACAGTGACATAGTCTCCTTGGACTGACTTGCAAAGAAAGGGGATTTCCCCAAGCTCGATGAGGTTGTGAATAAAACACCAGCCCATCTGCCCACCTAATGCAATCAGACCAGCATTACATAGGTCTTGCAAGAAACACAGCTCCAGAAAGCCTCTCTCAAAGAGTTGGAGTCTTGGCAGAGAAATGTTATGCTGAAAACTGTTTTTAAAGCACACTAATATTATCTGGAGCTCTAATGTAACAGTCTGGTTAGGCTGACTGCAAAATCCCCAAAGCCCATGTCATTTATTCCAAGTTTGCCAGTCTAGAAGGCAAGAAGTCTGTCCTAACTTCAAAGCACTCCTACTAACATCACTAGCTGTTCATGTGGCCATTTTCCTGTTGTCTCTGCTCTGCAAAGAAGCTGTGTTTTGGATGGCTGGGCGTGAGTGCCTGGTTAAACGACCCTTCTCTGACTTGAATATCTGTGAGTTTTGGTAAAATTTCTCCTAGTTGGAGGTAGGGGATAGGGAGAGAAATGTGAGTGGCAGGGCAGGGGGAGGAATCCTGTGCAGTGAAACAGACTGAAGATAGATCTGTTAAATAAAACTGTTCAATATAATAAATTCTTCATACAAAGCAGAATAGCTTTTACCTTACCATTAAAACCGTAATTACTACATTACTGCACTGTCATCTCTTGGAACATTAGATCAGGAATGTCTTTGAAAATATGTAGGAATTTAAGAAATGCATCCAGGAAGAGCACATTTGCATTTTCCACGGGAGCCGTGGGAGGCGCCTGCTCTGCAGGGCTGTTTTGAAGTTCTCCTGCTTAGAATGAATGACATTAGTTAGTGGTGAGATAATGAGACAGACATTTCCCACAGCAGTTTTAGGCACTGAGTGCACTTGCGACCTTTCCCTTGCCGTGACTCTCTGAGGGACAGACAGTGCTGCCTTGGCTCGGGTAAAAGCTGCGGGCCACATACTGCCCCTTGGCGCACAGGTGTCGCTGCAAAAGAGCGCAGGGTGGAAATAGGCCTCCCTGTAGTCTGGCAGAAGGCTTGGGCCCCTGCTCAGCATTCAGAGGAACACTGGCCAGGGGAGCACGGCCAGGGGACCATGCAGCTTTATCTGCTGATGCCCTGGCCCCCCACATGATGGCCTGCTATTGAGGAGGTGTGCTTAGGCAACCCTCTCTTAAGCACACTCCAGCTGGAAAAGCACACTGGCCCTCTCAGAGAGAGCACTCAATGCTGTGCCCTGTGAAGAGATGTTTTTTTGTTGGTTTTTTTGCCCTTCTGTCCCTTCCCTTGCACAGAGCCATCCCAGCTTCTCCAAGTACCCGTTCCTAGGCTCTGCTGCTTAGGGTGGCTGTGGTGAGAGAAAGCAGGATTTTAGCTCCAGGATCCTATGGTCCCACAAGGTCAGCCTGTAAGGTTAGATTGAAGAGTAATGCTAATCAGTGCAAGTGCTTCAGTCACAGCAGCTCTCTAGAGAAAGAGCTTGTCAACCTTAAAGTCACATTAAAACTATGTATATTAAAATATGTATTTCCCAGAGCTTTACAAAGCCAACTCTGAAATCTCATTTTGTAGTTTCTCATTTTGTTACCATCCTCTTGGTACCCCTCTGAGGGGTTGGATCATCATTATAATCCCACTTTGCTATAGTAGAGACCATGGTCTCTGCTCATGCATTCTTCCCGGGAGTAGCTTATGATGTGATGTTCTGTCCCAGAGACATGGGGGCCAAATACTTCATTCCTGCGTAAATGTTACAGCGCAAACTAAAGGTTAATATAGTCAAAGCACTGAACTCTTTGCTCCCTGAGGTTAAATGAAAAACCATGCTGCCTCTAAACCACTAGAACAATATTGATGTCACTTGAAATGTTGTGTGCTGTGTGAATGGTGCCAAGCTACTCTGTAAAGATGGACTAAGATTTTACATTAGTGTGCTGTATTTGGTAACTGTATGGTGACTGTGCTTAGAGAACAGTTTACTAGTAAGTATTTGGAGGAAGTATTTGATGGTGGAGTTCTGCTTTTCAAATAAGCAAAATATGTTTGCTTCCTTGATGAACGCTAAGCAGACCTTTATGAAATTACTGTCTGTCTCTTAATTCACTTGTTTGAGCTGCAGGCCTTGGGTAATTTAGTGCTTTTGTTTGTTTTTTTTTTCCTGTAAATTAACCTTTTATAATAAAACATTGTTCTCCAGTTGGTCATGCCAGAATTCAGTGGAGTTCTTACTACAGAGAACTGTTGCAGTGAGTGAAGTATCAGACCTGCTGCCTTAATGAGTCAACCAAGTAGCCCAAAGAAGTATAGAATGTCTTACTGTTCTTGTCTGGTTGGTTCACAGGATCACAGCGAGCCTCTTCCCTTGCTGCATCAAGACTGGAACAGGCCATGTCTGAAATAACTATGCAGAGCAGCACAATGAAGCAAGGACCTATGCAGCTGTGGACAACACTTGAACAAATTTGGCTGCAGGCTGGTAAGTCCTGGACCACCTCCACCTTTTTCCCTTCAGTGGTGAATGAAATGAGATGACGTAACTATTAACATAGTTGAAATCAGGAGTTAAAAATCACCTTATTCCAGCAGAAAATCTGCCTATCTGTCCCAGATGTTTTTTGATATACCACTTACTTGATTCAGTACAACAAAAAGAAAATACTGGAATAGTGCAAATTCTCAGCTCCCCTCTATTTTTCCATAATACACAGAAAGCTTCAGTCATCACTAAAATATGTTTTTAAAAGAAGAGGGTAGGTAGTTCTTAATTAACAAATGGTACTTGGTAGGGACAATTATTTTCGTTCTCTTCTTCTTATGTACTTCCCTATAATAAGACTGGGCAAACCATGTATTAAATGTTATTTAGACTGGGAACTTTTATAATCTTTGCTGAGGTTTAAGTGAAAATTATCAAAAAGAAAAGTCCTCCAGTTTTTTATCCTTGACTGTTTTAATCTCTGAAGGACTTGTAGGTTGCATGTCAGTTTGAGACGCAGAGATGTAGCAGAGATGCTACAACAGAGCACGTAAAGGGAAAAAGAGAACAGTGAGAAGGAAGTCTACCCAGAGGCAATCTCCAAACTCATGAAAATGTTTTATGTAGGACACTTGGTGAAGAACAGAGTTGCCCTGCAAATTCTGCCATTTGCATTGCAACATTTCGGGACTGACAGAAAGAGTTCTGACCCTGTAGTTTTGCTCTTAAGAGACAGAACTTTTCTTCCACCACTGGGCCCACAGTTGTGCACCTGAAAATACATTTAAGTGCTATGATAGCTTCTTAGATGTGTCTGCTACCATTTGCAATGGAAAAAAAAAAATCAAGAGCCCACTGGAACCTTGCTGATTATTTGCTGTTCTGTACACAAGAGAACCTTTCAAATTCTTATTTAGCTGATCTGTACAATTGACATTTCTCACGTAAAACCTGGCACTCTCACCTTACTTCTCAGCAAAAACTTTTAGAACTGTTTTTGTGGGCCATTTCCTAACAATTAGACTTCAGTTCTGGTACAAAATATGTGACATTCTTTTTGTTACAATTTGACTAACTGTTAAAGAACAAAAGAAGTTACCTTATGGAATGTATCATCCTTTAAATTAATCCCATGTGTTCACTTAATGGCTTGTGTGTATGTAAATTTCAATGATAGGCTTCAAAATTGCTAGCAAGATTTTACTTTATTTATTTTTGCTGATTTAAAGCTGCAGAGGAGGCTGGTGGGAAGCCAGAAAAACCCAGAGTTTATTGTGATGAGAAATCAGGTGTCTGTTGTTCATCATCCTGCAGATAGCTCTAAGCAGTTTACATTTTTGCTGCTGTGTGAAAGGAAAAAAGCAATAAAGACCCGGTGCTTGCTGTGACCTAGCTGTGAATTGCAACGATTACTTTTCAAGTGTCAATAGAGTGCCTTTCTCAAAGGTGATAAGGCTTTTAGATAGAATTTATTTTTATAAGCTGTAACTTTTCTGTCTTATTCTGTAATTTTTTTTAATCTTTGTTTTGTTTCATGCTTACTTTTAACTGAACTTGAATCGGAATGGATTCTGAAGATATGTTGGGTGACTGTAATTTTATTACTGAAGTCAGTTATTGGTACATATGCAGCTTAATGAGCTCTTGGTGAGGTACTGCCCATTCTCTTCGCAGTTGTGTGGAAGTCTCTCTTCATTCTGGTATCCCGAGAGATGAGGAGTCCTGCAGGTGGTTTGGGTAGGCTTTACTCTCTGTAGAGAAGGGCGCAGCACCTGAATAATTAGAGGACTTCTTTGAAGTGGGTTGGATCTTACACTGGACTTAGTGAGTAGATTAGTCCAAAAGTGACCCTCTGTACTAGAATCTTTCCCATGTGGAAGGAGGGGAAAGGAGGGACAGGTATACTCTGAGAAAGTTAACAACTTCCAAGATAGAGGTATTTCATAAATGACAAATTAAACAGAAATGTGTGGTTAAAAACAGTTGAGGTAGTCACATGCTTCTGTGTTAGATCTCACCCTAAAATTAATAGCTGTGGACAGCAACAGGCGATTAGTGTAACATTCTATTGCCTGCATCTGAAGTCCCTTCATATTCATGAAAGAGCTGCACCAGTATGCTGTAGATTTCTATCAAGCTTAGCTCGGACTTGTCCTTTTTCAGTCAATGACTCATCTTGTGACTCTAGGCAAGCTGCCTAACTCTTTCATACCTCAGTGTCCTATCTGTAAAGGGGAAAAAAAAAAATTAATCTGCCTTTGGGAAATGACTCGTGTATTGTTGTTTATGTTGTCGTTAACACTTTAACCTTATTAGTATGAATCATAAATCTTTAGATAAAATTATTACAATTTCCTAACCTCATACTACAGTAAACTTATAACAAAGCATCCATCCTTTTCAGACACTAACAGGATGCAGCTGGCCATGTCTCTGGGTGGGGGTATGGATTTAGTGCACCAGACTGCAATTGTGTCTGGGTTCCATTAGAGCCATTACAGTTCTCATGCCTTTTCATATCCCAAGGCATGAAAACTAATGGTACCACCCTGATCCGGTTAGAACTTTCAACACTTTGATTGGAAAGAGGTATACAAAACCAGCCAACCCACAGCTTTGTGAGGCTGTTCTTACAGCCCTCCAGTAGCCAGGCCACACCACAAAGCCAGCATGCACTTGCAAAAGGAACCATTAATGGGTGGTAGCTATTAGATGATGATTACATAGGGGAATCTTTACTGTATCATTCTCCACCTGCAGCTGAATAGAAGTTTCTGCCTTGTGCAGAAGCATCCTGAGTACCTCTGAGCTGGAGAGCCCTTGTTGAGCTCCTTATGGGTCTCACAATTAACGCATGAGAATGTGCACATTCCTTCAGCAGTGGCTGAAGGTGAGGCTGCGAACATTGGTGCAAATAGTTAATCTCATTCGTGCTGTGATAAAAATACTTATCTTGAACATAAGAGGCCATAGACTTGGTGGTTTTATCTGTACCTTTTCTGTGTTTTCTGTGTTTATGTAGGGAAGATAACAAAGCAGGAGCTTTGGAAGTGCAGCTGCTAAATCCAAATGTGCTGCGCTATAATGGATGCTGCACCTTGTCTTTCCCTGCAGCAATGCCTAGTGAACTTTGGCAAGCTAATTTTTGTAACTTCCTGTAAGCAACCAGATAGCTACTGATGGATCTGTGGTCTCTGGAAAGAATCCTCTTCTTCACTTCACACATCCAAATAAAACTGTGAATTCTCACTGTTAATCTTATGTCCAGCCACCTCTTGTAGGACGAGCTGGGAGTACAGTCATCTGCAGCAGGGAGGTTAACGTATTTCTTCCGGGGGCTTCCGTATCTTCCTGTTTTACCTGCAGGTAGTCACATTGAGCTTTGGAAGAGTATGAGGTTTGCTGTCCCTAAAGACTAGTGAGGTTGTCCACTCCCTGCAGCAGACATGCTTGGAATACTAATAGGCAGAGGCTGTTCTCAAATGTTCTGCAGCAAAGACTGCTAACACGGCTTGTCTGGTCCTTTGTTAAAAACACCCCCAGTCCTCTTGAAATGTAGTGGGTTCTTAAAAGGAGAGAGTAATCTCATTCGGCTATAACATTCACACATCTGAGCATTATTCTTGGCCCCAAATCTGAGGAACAGTTTATTTCAGGGAGCACTCAAGAAAGTGGCTGCAGAGCACATGTTGTTGTGATGCAGCTCCAGAAGAGGTGGTCCATATGCTCATTTGTCCTCTTTGTTCTGCTTTTCATGACTGAGAGCTTGAATTCAACTTTAAGACGAGAGAAGGAATTTCTGTGGCATTGGTAAAGCTTGTTAACTCCTCCCACCTCTTGGTGCAGGAAGAGCTGCAAAGGGAATCATAGAGATTACTGGTGATAATACTGCTTATCTTACCAAGAGAAATGTCTGACCTGGGAATTATTTCTACCCCTTGTTTCCTTTTTAAAATCCTGCCAGTACTCCTTCATTCTGTTTAGAAATTACAGTCATGCTGTTTGGCTAAGGAAAATGTACTTGAAATGGTTCAAATTTATGACCAAAATTTACCCTCATTTGATCTTTTTTTTTTTTTTTAATAGGATCACTTTTGACACAGAGAGCAAAGCCTGTCAGTACTGAAAAGAAATAGTTTTAATAGTTTTAAGCTCTTTGGGTAACCGGAGTGATTTCTTATCTGAAGTATGTGTGATTAGATTTCCAGGCAGCAATAACTGTATGCTTTATTTATACGAAGCATTTTAGAATGCTGCAAGTCAGTTTTAATAAGAGTTCTAATATTCCAGCTCCTGTTGCTGTATTATTTTAAGCTTTACTTTTAACTACAATGACCACTTTGTTTGTCTTTACTAATACTGTGTATCTGACAATTTAGCTTCTTGACTAACCCAATACTTTACCAAATATGGCTACTCACAGAAAAGTAGGTCTGGTAATTTGATCTAAGATTGGCTAAATGCCTGCTAAGCACACTCTGCAAACCTCACCAGGTAGACCTAAGGCTAATTTAAAGGAGCATGTAAAGAAAAATGACTAGGATAACTATTCTGTGTGCTCACAGTGGGCTGTAGCAAGCTACCTGCTGTCTCAGTAACGCTCTAAAATGTACCCTAGGAAAAAAATATTATAATGAACATGCCACGAACAAGAAATGTAAAGAGAGCCAGTGTAGCAGAGAACAGTGAGCTAATGGAAAAACATCTGCTCCCTCGAGTTATGTACAGCAGGAACTTTTTTTTTTTGCCCTTCACAAAATGCTTGCGATTTATTTATTTTATTCCATATGGGCCAATTCCTGGGAAAAAAAGCTGTGTTAGAGGAGATGGGCTTTGTTCCACGAGAACGTGTTGTCAGGGCCAGTGGGCTGGAATCTTCAACCCTGGCTGGCCTGAGGCCTCACAGCCACTGCCCTGGCATCAGCCAAGGGCACAGCCAAGTGCTCCCCTGCTGCCCCTCAGCTCACCCAGCACAGCTTCTCTTTGCATAACTTGCACATGGGTATGTAAGTACTCTTCCATCCTGAAGCTTTTAGCTATCCTAACCCCCCTCAAGTTATTAGCTGTGATACTGAAGGTGTTTTATCAGGTATGAGAGACATCTTTACTGACACTGCCAGAGTAGCTGGGATCAGATACTGTCCTCTGATGCAGCACCGGTTTGCTGAAGCAATTCTAATAATTGTTGGGGTTTTTTTTAAGTGCTTTCAGATTTTAGAACTTCCCAATTCACTGCTTGAGTTCTTGAACTCCATAAGTGCTGCTGATTTTTGTGGCTCTTTACAGTGACACAAGGCTTCTCTACCAAGTCCACCACTAAGCCATATCCCCAAGCACCACATCTACATGGCTTTTAAACACATCCAGGGATGGTGACTCAACCACCTCCTTGGGCAGCCTGTTCCAATGCCTGACAGCCCTTGCAGTGAAAAATGTTTTCCTAATATCCGGTTTAAGCCTCCCCTGGTGCAGCTTGAGGCCATTCCCTCTTGTTCTATCACTAGTTACTTGTGAGAAGAGACCAGCACCTACCTCTTTACAGCCTCCTTTCAGGGAGTTGTAGAGAGCAAGAATGTCTCCCCTCAGCCTCC
>JANIJG010014222.1:124954-137916 GCA_024611175.1 Megaceryle torquata | reverse complement strand
AAAGCAAAGAAATAATAAGAATTACAGCAAGGACTCGTGCAGCTTGTCTGTGTCTAGAGGAAAATAACTTAGGTACACAGATAGAGAGATGATAGATAGATAGATAGATAGATAGATAGATAGATAGATAGATAGATAGATCGATCTGGGTTCAATTTATTTCTCCTCTGACATGTCTCATAAATCCATTTAATTCCCTCCCCTTACTCTGAAAGGAAGGCAACATCCTTCCATAGTTCTAATCATAAGCCCTTCTCCTCTTCCTGAGGTACTAGTCAATTATTTTCCATCAGTACTTGTGGATCTATTCACTTTCTCCTGCTACTTTCCTCTTGCATGATTCAGTGTGGGTGGGCAAACTGCTTATAAACCCCCTGGAATTAGAAATGAAGGACGACTGCAGTTTATTGGTCAAAATCAAGCAGAATTACTCTCTCAGGAGTTAAAGGAAGCTTGCTTGGAATCTGTCTGTATTTTACTTGGATCCTTTGGGTCCCATTAATCCATTACTATCATTATCCTAAGCACCAATTCATTTCACTTACTCTCACCTTTCCCTATGGCCATATTGCTTACAATACCACAATGCAATGCTTTTATTGCTTTGTTTGTTGCTATAAAAAAATACTGACATAATAAGTAAAATACAATTTTCTGATGCATTTGCAACAATAACTATAGTCTTACACATACAGATATCAAATTCATGTCCATCATTCAAATATTTTATATGAAGACGAGGTCTAGAAATAAAATAAATAATTTGAGCATGACACTAATGTTTCACTAAGAAATACCTCTCCCACTGCAAATCAATGACATACAGATTTAGTACAGAATAATCACTTCTACTACTATAAGTATTCTTACCTCATTAAAGAGTTGATACTCTGTGTATGTTAGCTATAATGTATTCGTGAAGTATTCATGTTAAATACTTCAGACAGTGGTGTGTCTTTCCAATTGTGCTTTTAAGGCAGTAGTTAGGCTCAGGTAAACTGAATTTCATTATACGTTATTTTGAGGTTTCTAAGTACACTTGCATAATAATTCAGCATTATGCTATGTCTGTGTAAGGTACTTCTACCTGGCCTCTTAAGTACTTGTTTTACATTCCTTATTTTTCATCAGTGAGGGACTGTATTAATTAGTTAAATGTCCATTTTACTCCCACAGCAGTTAAGAAATGGTAATACATGCACACATTAAAAATATAAGCTGAACAGAGTGTTTTGAGGAAGTGTTTATAGGAGAAAAGAGGTTTGTTGGATGCTGATCAGTTAGTGTTAAACCAGAATGTCATGCTCTGCTTTTGCTGGATGAATATTTGCAAGTGTCTTCTTCATGCACTTAATGTCTGGTGATTTTAGGCTCATTCTATGCATTTATTACAAGTGGACATTTTTATAAATGTCCTTTTAACTTCAGGGTGTTTGTTTTGTTTTGTTTCATTTGTTTATTTAGATTTCCTATGTGTCTAATATATATAAAAAATCTGTAATATCCATCCAGGGCCAGTTTAAAAGAAAGTCCTACAGAAAGGAGAAAGGAGTATGTAGAAAGATGGGTTTAGTTCCTCCAAAAGTAAGAGAGCAGTTACTCTGTTCCCTTGATGGTCTCTGAAAACCTTGATGCAAGTCAAAGCCCACTCTTGCTTCAACTGGATCTCATAGGTGTAGTTTTATTGTCTCAGTAGTGAAAGATTCTATGTTTGTATGATGATTAGTTTGTTGGGTGAAAAATAAAAAAAAAAATAAAAAAGAAATTAAAACCGAAGTACACAAACTCTGGATTTTTACCTTCTCATAAACTTGAGTCTATTTTACTAATCTTTGTTAGTAGAATTAAGATCTTTGTGTCTTGTTTTTAATCTGAAAATGAGAATAAATGTTGGGGATACTTTTCTTCCCACACAAGATATTTCTCTTCCTACACAGGGTTAAGTTCAAAACCTTTAACCAAGTTTATGCTGACAACTACCATCTAAAGACTTCATGAAAATCAAATTCACACTGATTTTTGGAATTGAGAAACATGATGAAAGAAGTGAAAGATGTGAAAATTTGAGATGAAATATAGGGTTCATCACTGGTGGGAATTCTCAGCCTACCTACACAGTAGCCAAAATCATCTCTTTCCCTTTTTTGTTAGTATATTATACTGAGTTCTCTGTGTTTTAGAAACTAAAAATTCCTCAAGTAGCCTAAACTAGTACATGTCCAGGCAGCAAACTCATCTATAGACTATCACTGAAGTACAAACATGTATCATCAAAAAAAGGTTGTCCTGTGTCGATTGAAGAGGGAGACAGATGGCATGTAACACCACAGCTGTGTTAATTTTCTGTCCTGTGACAGATTTTGAAGGTGGTTTTTGTCTATATCAATTTGGGATATAAAATAAAAATCTAGGGCTATATATAAAAGGATAGCATATAGAAAATATAAGTGAAATAAAGTTTTTATTTCTTAGTACTGAAGCATTTGATTTTAAAGATTATCTTTTATTTTTAAAGTTTTTATTATGGGGTAAATATAAGTTTTCAAAATACAAATCCATTTTTTATCAAAATTTTTCAGTTTTAAAATACCAAAAACTGTTCTTTGATGTTTCAAATCCTTTCTTAGTATCTACTTTTTATTTGGAAAAATGGTAAAATTAAACATTTATCTGATACAGATTCAGTTTTGTTAAATAAATATTTAGTATGAGAAAAAAATATTTTTGAAAAAACCTTTTCATGAGCAGCTTCATCCACTGTGCGAACAAAATATTTTTACAAATCCATTCATAATTTTGTTCTAGATCTGATCTTTTGATTTAACAACTATCTCAGCTCACTTCTCCATGAATGCTTAGAGGATACAATTTTTAATACTCCCTTCAGGCTTACATTTTATTGAAGGTCCAGTGAAAGCATTCAACTGAACACTAGTTCACACCACCTACCTCATTAATGCTTATTTGTTGCTGTCACTCTCTGTAGTTTTGCCCATGTCCTTCTATGACTTAATGTAGCTTTAAAGGCATAATCTTACATGATTAAAAAAAAGCTTACCTCCATAAATCTTGTTAGACCTAATGGAAATTTCCTTTGCCTAGAAGAAACACTGGAGAAATCAGATAAACCAAGTCTTTTGGGAAAACTAAATGCCTGACAGCTTTGTTCCTATTATCTCTCAATGACTGTTGTTAGTTTTCTTTACCATGCTCTGTTTCTGGATAATGGCAAGATACTAATAAGTACAAATTTTAATAGTGGATCTAGGTACACTTGAAGTATGTTCAGACATGATTTTGAATTATATACCAAAGACATTAAATCTTACTGCCTTCTGAACTTCTGACTGTTTGAACTCATTTGATGCCCTAAAACTGAACTTTATTACATTATTACATTTTATGTTTTTGTGAGCATTACAAAAATGCTAGAACAAGGAGGTACAATATTAAAAGTTTTCATTCTTCGTCAAAGAAGTGGATGAATTTGTCAAAAACTTACCTTGAAAAGCCTCACCTCTGTAAAGTAAGAAAGAATCAAACCTGAGTCCACATTTCCATAAATCACATTCTTCCTTTAACCTGAAGTTTTAAAATATCTATTACAGTATCAGTGCTATGATTTAATACTTGCAGTATTATTGACTTTTCCAATAGCAACAACAAAACACAGAAAATCATCTTAATGACATGCTAAAGAAATCAATTAGGAAATTAGGATAGGATGTTAAGCTACCCTAACACTCAAGGAGGACACATTTATCAATCCTTATCAGTTTGGGCTATGTCTAACAACAAGAATAAATAATTATCTAGATCACATGGGGTAGTTATTCCAAATAGGCCATCAACATATCTAATTCACTATTTTCACAATTGATTTAGAGTAAGCTGAGGTAAAGCATTTGGAGTTGAGAGTGGTTGAGGGTGGGGTTTTTAGCAATTTTAGTGTCTACTCTCTTTCTGTGAAGAAAAAGTATATTAGAACTGACTATACTAAGCTATTTGAAAAAAAAAAAAAATCTCAGTAGTAGAAAACCCCAACTTCTGATAAAAGTCCCAATGGGTAATGTATGTGAAGTGCTGTGTACTGTATGTGAAGTGCTGTGTACTGTGTTGATAACCAATACAGAGAAAAACTACAAAGAAATATACAACTTCTGAGCTTGGGATATGAACTAAGAAAATGAAGGAAATGGGTGATCAAGAAAAGTAGAAGGAGGCATTACAAATAAGCATATCAATAACAAGATCCTATTATTTTAGTATTAGATTTATGAAATAAAGATCAATTCCAGTTATACTAAATATGGATTAATGAAGGTGTATTCTTTTACTTTGTAAGAATTAGCTTAAGGGTTAATGACACTGTTTTTTTGGTGGTGTTTTTTGTTTGTTTATTTGTTTGTTTTTAATACATAAAATACATTAGGATCTACTTATTTTACATAGCATACAAAATATACAAAAAGCTGGAGATTTTTTAAAAAAGTAATGGGAACTGGTATTAAAAAAAAAAAAAGAGGCAAAATGAACCCTGGAAACAAGCAAGTTTTCACTAAAATATCTCATATTAAATATATTATGCATTTATGTCCATTAATTTTCTACAGACTAAAATAAAAATTCATATATTTTACGGATTTACAACAGTGTGTACAAAACATATCCAAAAAGGTTAGATTGAGAAGAAAATGTGCGAGATTTTCTCTTATGCATTTATATAAACCAGTTGATAGATTTATCACCGTTTAACAGTTGAACATGGGAGGAATGGATGAAGTCTTAACCCAATCATTTTCCCATATATATATATATGATATAGGAGTGATATAGGCTCCTAATGAAAAACAGAAGCCTAAGCTAGACAAAAAGGTTGAGGAATCTACATTATAGAAAGTCTGTCCATGAACACATAAATACAAATACACATTAATAATTACAACTAGGACTCAATATAAGCATTATCCTTCATATTGGCCTGTAGTGAATTATCCTTTTGATTGCCAAAATAGTCAGAGGCCTGCCTTTTCTTTAGCCCATCTACCAACTGACAAACTCTCTATATATAATCACTCGTCCCTATCTTCTTTGGAGGTCACTTTTCACTAACGAAGGCTCAATACTTGATGAAGCAAATTTTCAAATCCCTGACAAATCAAACATCTCAAAGCCTCTGTCACTGTCAAGGTTTAGAGTCAGTGCAGTCCGCTAGACCTATAGACTTTCTCTGTTAAACCCTCTCCTTCTCCAAGGAGGAAGAAAAAAGGAATAAGCAAAGGAAACTAGAATGGCTTCAATGCAAGCAATAATAATAAAATAGTATATATACAAATATATATAAACACAGTATCAAATGCAATCCCCCTCCTGATGACAACTGTGTCACTGTCACCACTGATACTATGAAGCAGGCACGGGGGTCCCAAGCTGTACTCAGCAGCAGAGGGGAACTGGATTCAGGAGCTGGATTCTGGAACTGGATTCAGAAACACATGGTTTGGGTTTGAAGGCAGAACGGACAGAGTCCTCTTCAGATTTGGTATAAAGCAGGGATGATGAGGATCAAACTCTCTTCCCTTCTTCAATGGCCAAATATGATATATGGGTATATGGGATGGAATACCTCATTGGTCAGTTTAGGGTCACCTGTCCTGTCTGGTCCTCCTTGCAGGTGTGGCCTTTTGCTTTCTGCACCCCCAACATGGTACACAAGATCCAGCAGTGGCCTTGGTCTGCACACCAATCCTTGGTAGTCACTTTAAGCACTGGATGTTATCACTGCTAGAAGCAGACACTGACTGTGAAAACAGGCTGCTAACTTGAGGAAGTGCAATTAGATAGAAGAACTGAGCTGAAAAGTAAAATCACTGAACAGAATTAGTTCTGTTCTAACTTAAGCCAGCACAGTCACTAAGCTTGTCTTGTAATATTTGCTTTATGCTAGTGCTTAGAAACAAAACATACTCAAACTGTCTACTCCAAAGCTAAAGAAATGAGGAAATATACATAATCTAAGTTTGCTGTACAGCATAAACATTTTGGCTGTAAATGTTTGCTAACATTCGGTGTCATACATTTAAGGCTTTCCTTTACCCATGAAAGGAGCTTAAAAGCAGAAAGATAGTACTCGTAGATCTGTGTTGAAGATGCAGTAAGATAGACAAAATGTGTAACCATCAAGTTCATACAGAATGTCA
Organism: Megaceryle torquata; assembly: GCA_024611175.1. NCBI lineage: Eukaryota > Metazoa > Chordata > Aves > Coraciiformes > Cerylidae > Megaceryle > Megaceryle torquata. The sequence continues at coordinate 131,716 of JANIJG010014222.1, read as the reverse complement.
AGTGTTTACTGAAGAGAAATGGAAAATATTAAATGACCCTCCTAAATAGAGTTCTGGAAGATCTGAGATGATGACTCATCAAAACTGTAACATAAACCAATCTATAGATAAAAAAATCTTTATATAAATGACTCAAAAATCCATTTAGTTGTAATGTTTTTTGTACTGGAAATATTTTAATTATCTGAAGATACAATGTGCTATATATCTTTGTCTAATTGTAGGCAATGTAGTATGGTTTACTATTCACTTCCTACAAGCATTTTAATAGTATACTTGACATTTGTTATGGGGCCAGTAAGTGTTCTGAAGCAGAAGAGACCTTTACAAAGTCATGACCAACTCCAATGCTAAGAGGAACAGTGAGAAGGAGGCTGGTGATAGTAGATGGCAGAAAAATCCTGGTCACAGAAATGTGTTTTAAGTGTACTTGAGAAAGACTGTAACATAAAATTCTGTAGAATTTTTGGTAAACTTTAGTTCAGAAGACAGGGACCTCACGTTGAGAATATTCCGGCAATAAATTTCTTATGGGCTTCTTTCTGAGATATTAGAATTCCTCTTGGCAAAGAAAAGCATAAAGGCAGTCACTAAAGCAGCTGAGTCCCCACCAGATCCTAATTATTAAACATCTCAGACATTTTGGGCAGCCAGAAAACTAAGGTAAAATATAAGCACTGTCATAAGGACACCTTATTCAGGAAAAAAGGAAGACACATTCTGCCCTAGGTTGTGCTGCTGGATAACATTTCAGTGTAAGTCCTTTCTTAGTAATTACAGAGGAATAGATTATATTGAGAGGTTTTTTTCAAATTAAGCAAGACTACCCTTCAGAAACACTGGATTGCAAAAGCTGGTTTTCTTAGCTTGCTGGAATTTCTCTAAAACAGCTTTGCTATTCTTTTGCTCACTCTTTGAATAAAGAAACAAAACCATATTGTGTGATCATGTTCCCTCCTGTCTTCTTATAACAAGGAAGATAACAGCAAACTTCTGTCACTTAAATATGTTTGTTACTTATAACTGAATTTAAATTCTTATGTCCAAAAATGAACTTGTGTGTTGTGTCACTTCCCCACTGAGCAACCTCTTTAATTTTAATTTGGATCTTTAGGTTGCAGTCTTATGTATCATACATTCCTTGCTCTTACAGAAGGATTCTTGGAGGGCTCTTCCATTTCCAGAACTTATTTAGGAAAGATCTGCCTCCCACTATTCCACTAATATTCTCATCTGCTTCAAAAAGGCTAAATTATTTTCAAACGTGTTAGGAGCTATATTTTTAGCAACAGCTTATGTCTTCTTGGCACATTCCTGGTACAGCAATGTTGGCAGACCTCATGTTACAGAATCTCCTGGTCTGTCATGTATTAAAACTGTTCTCTGGGTATCCAAGCACTTCAAATACTTGTGAGTGAAGGTTTGCAAGTGGATGGATATTTCTTTAGTTTTGATTTAAAGGCCAAGAGAAGCTAAAACATCAGAAGCTGTAGAGCTCTTAAAGGTACTCATCTAGGCAGATAAAGACAGTACTTAAAGACATAGATTGGACAAACTAAACCACTTGCCGATTTTTATTTCAGACACAGCAAATATCTGAAAGTTATTTTTAAATGTAAGTAATAGAACATAAGATCTATTGACAGTTTTGATAATAAAGATAAATACCATGTTATTTAAAGAGATAGCCATCTGAATCATCAAAAGCTAAAGTTTATCTCACAATTACATTCAACTAATGAAATTTCAACCTTTTTTTTTTTTTATTTGAATGGTTTGGATTATTTGATAACTTTACATACCTTGGATGAATTGTTATAAAAAAGAACTGCTACTAATAGAACAGATACCATTCATTTAAAGTAGCACACTTAGCAAAAAGAAAGATGGTCCCATGATAGCAATGATGTCTGGGTGCTTGGAAGATCTGAGACATCTTAGCATTGAAAAAAACTCCTTGTGATACAGTGTTTCAGGAGGATAAAAACACTGGGAAAAAAGCATCTAGAGTGATGAGGATTGTGCAGGGAACACAGACTCATAGCCATTGCATGTCATTGTTTGTTTTGTGGCATTCTAATAATTCTAACACAAAGGGAACGGACTCAAGGAGACCTAAATTGAGATCTGTTGGCCTGGTAGTGACAAAATTACTTTATTTCCTTCATTTCTCCCCATATATTCATGTTAAATTATCCCTCTTTCCTTTGTAAATAATTGTCTTATGACATATGTTATCTAAAGGTATTGTTGCTGTTAGCAAAAGCATATATATTTATTTTTGAAAGAAAGGTGTATTGAAAATGTGAAAAATCTTTGTTGTGATCCTAAACCTGCATTTAGAAGAAAGAAATACACTGCTTAAACCATATATTCTGGCTTTTTTTTTTTTTTTTTCCTAAACCACAATATATTGTTACAGAATTAATGGAAAAATATGGGAGCCCTCCAGTGGTGAAAGTGATGTATTTAGATTTCATAAAGTAACCACTTTCCTGTAACTGTTTCCTGTTTGCAACATAGCTGCCATAGTTTTCTCACACATATGGATGCTGATCCCATTTTGATTAACAGGACTTGATAGTGTCCAACATTTTCCTGAACTTGCATGTGCTGTATTCCCAGATGTCATTAGTAAAAGCCAAGAAAGTAAAATTTCTCTCATTTTATTTCCTTTTCTGTATAGATAGGAAAACCCTTGGGGCTCTTTTGTTTTCTTCCCACTGGAAACTACATGGGTTAATCATGTTTTCCTCTTCCACAGGCTTCTCACCTTTAAGGTTGTATGGTTGAAAAGAGATTCACAATAGCAGTAATAGAGATGTTTGGCTGGCCTGATCCTCCCATTCTTTGGCTTCCTGGATTATGTTAATGCAGTCACCATTTGCCTCCAGAACTTCACTCCCCCATGTAAAGCTGTGGGACATACTTCTGGAAGGACCCTGGATGCCTGGTCCATAACTGCTTTGAAACTGTGGCCTCGGATCACATTTACTGCTTTGGCAAATGAGTTCACATATTTGGTCTTCCATGTTCAATTTGCTGTAAAAACTTGGGGTTATTATCTCCATGGATGAGCCTCTCTGTTGCACTCCAGGAAGAAAATGGAGATCATAGACTGCTTCCCAAGGAAATATAGCTTTAAGTTGCTCTGCTTATGCCTGCACAGTCCACTGGAGCTACATTCCTTTCCTAAACATGCTCATCTGATAATAGTACAGATAAATCCTTAATACAGAGCTCCTGCACCTTTAATTCCAATCTATAACACTTTTAGACATTTTGAAGTTAAACATGCCAGCACAACTGTCAGATGGCTACTTCCAGCAAAGTTACAAATGTGGAGTTAAAAGTCGTTTCCTTGTGAGTGAGGCACATATAAAATACAAGTGTCTGAAAAATTGCAGACTTTTCAGAGAGCCTTTCTATAGCACTGGAAACAATAGGAAACTGAGGGAAAGAAAAGGATTAGACGTTTGTCTTATTTTAATGAGGATAGCTTTTGTTGGAAATGCATGTTGATAAAGTGCATGGAGTTATCAAGAATATTTTCTTGAAGGCCTTGGCATCTGAGGTGTTCATAAGCAGCTCACAGAAAAAGCTATACAGCCAGAAGCCCACTGTAGTACAATTATCTGTGATATAATTGTCACAGGTAAATTCAGCAAAAGTAGATAAAAGATCATCTTACTGCTAGCAGATGTGAGTGTGCACATGCACACACACTGGTTTGCATTGTGTTTAGTTGGAGGAATATTCTGAGTATAGACACAGGAGGAGGAAGTGTGTTTTCTTTCGGTTTTGTTTGTTTTCTTTTCTGTTTTCTTTTGTTCCAAATCTAAAGGCGGGCCACTGAATTGTACAGAAGAGCAGAAATAAGATTGCAAGAGGCTCAATTTACTTTACATCCTTTGTCTTTGTTTTTCAGCGGATTTTACTACACTTTATACAGCAGCTGTAGGGTCCAGGCCTCCTATTGTCATGGAAAAATAAAGGCCTCATTTAATAGTTGATGAAGCTGTAGTGTGTGATATGTGTTTGTTAGTATAAGACATCTGCTCATTGTGTCAGCTGCTAACTCCAGACACCTCAGAGTGTCCCCTGTCCCCTGCTAGGCTGTGTGTGGAGGCAGCAGTTTGGAGCTGTATAACACCATCTAGCAAAAGACAAAAGGGGCAAATAAAATATTTGTGTGCAGCAGGGACTAAGCAACAGGAAAAGAGATACTTTCATCTGTGGCTGAGAGGTTATGTGATTAGCATGTGACAGCTATTAGCCCCTTAACCACTGGATGGATAAGGATGACTAACTGTCAGGGATGCTCTGAACTATGTAATCCGACAAAAACAGTGCTGGGAGGATGCTGATTTTGGTTACAGGGTTGCCATTACACACAGTTCACTTATCATCAGGAGATATTAAAACTATGCAGTGGAACAAGCATCAGCAACCTCAGGGTGCACATGGCACTTCTCATTACCATGCCTACCTGGACAAGCTCTCTGGAGAGGTCAACACCACCTCTGCACCTCCTCTGTACTGGCCCTTCCTCCGGCTGGCACTCTGATTCTGTCAGGTCCCAATGCTCCCATGCCACTGCCCCTCACCATCCTGCAGACCCTTTGGAATAACTATAGCCTCCAGGCTGCAGCTGCTGGAACCACAAGCCAGCAACTAAGACTGTCACAGCTGTGATCTAATAGTTCAAGAGATTTATTTTCTTCTTTTCCTGGGGGTGGAAAGGAAGAATAGGAAAAATATTGTGGATAATAAGTAGATTTAAGACCTGACACATTAATTTGTCTGTAATAGTTTAAAAAAGAGGGGGGAAAAAAAGAAAAAAAAAGATTCAGTTGTGTTGGTATGACAATAAAGGACTTTTGCAGTTTTGACATTCAAAAATATTTTGTTAAGATTGTAGCTGTTACTTATCAAAAAAGAAATTGAACGGAATGATTTTGATCAATGTTTACTTACAATTTACAGATAGTTTCTCACTGAGTGAGAAAGTAAAATTTGCTTTGGGTGAGTCACAGAACTTTATCTGTCTAAAATGTAGATTTCTTGGCTAATTGTCTCATGAAAGTAAATGGATAGGTGGAGTGGTGTGCTCAGGTAATATTTCTTCAGCAGCAGCACTTCTGTTTGAAAAGTACCATCACTGGAGTGTCTGTCCACTTCTACTCATTGTATGTGGAGACCAGATGAGTAGGTTAGACTTTGTCTAATGTTTAGATGGCAGAATTAGATAAAATCCTACCTGTCTTTCAAGGTGATAAATTCTATATTTTCACTAGGATTTTTATTTCCATAGTTAATCCTAACTAGAACTTCACATCAACATGTATTTCATCAAAACGTGATGCCTGTCTCTTACTGTCATAGTCTTCACTTACTTTTTATTTCAATGAAGTATACTGATTTTACTTCCTCTATACATGAACATGCCTAAGTAGAGAATGTAGTTCAGTAAATTTTACAGCTCTGTAAGAAAACAAAGTCACATAGTGGCCATAACTCCCTTGAACATGAGACTACAGTTCCCAGTATCTCAACCCTGAAATTAAGAAAAAATATTCCTCAGTGAAAACACATAAAAGTGTATTTCTTGAGTCTGTAGGAATAATAGGATTAACACCATTATAATACATTTTATAATGCAAAGCAAGGGGAACTAAAGAGCAGAGTAAGAAAATGTAGGGCATAACTAGAGTACCAAAACAGTAAAAGTTTCTTACTGTAAAAGCAGTGATAACAACTGCCTTTCATTCACAAACAGAAATATTTGTTAACTTCAGTAGGAATTTTGACATATTGCAAAATTTGTGTAGAATATTTTAAAGATTGCTAGGGATTTTTGACAATCAAACAAACTAATACCTGGTTCAGAGACAAATTCTGAACCTTAAAACAGACTTATGACTAGTGTCTGATCTGAATGATGCTTGTCTCAGACAAGAATCAGGTTTAACTCAGAGAATAGGCATAACGCCTCATTAGTTTTAACATGTTTCACTGAAATGTACTCACATGCTTGGATTTTCATTTTAAAGCAAAAGACAATCTATATTCATTCCAATAAAAAATACTTGACCATTCAATATAATTGCACAATTTGCTAACAAGACATTTTAAAGAACTATGAGGGGAAATTTAAACGCAGTTAATCTGAGGGCTTTAGGTAATATTACTTCATTTTAGCTTTCTAGAATAAAGCTAATCTCTGTCCTTTAGTACTGAGAAGAAGTTTCTGATCCCTGAAAATGAATAGTTCAATTTCATTGAAATGTCTACGCAGTGAATTATTTCTTCTTAAGTTTGGCTTACCATAAGAACCATAAATCAAAAGTAGCAAGTCAATATAGAGTTGTTTACTGTGCAACACAACATAGATGTAATTCAACATGGGCTAGTAAGCTTATTTGCATAATATAAATTTTAGCCTGATTTTACAATGAATTGTCTGTGTGAGTGCATTGACCCATAATCAACTGCAACACTAGAGTTCAGAAAAAGTGGTGGCATACTACATTTCCTTGTAGCAGCTCAGTGGAATTGCAGATATATTAGCCAAGAGCATGTCCTTCTGAAAGCATCTGTCTCCTGGTTTGAGTGAGAACAGAACTAATTCTGTTCAGCGATTTTACTTTTCAGATCAGCTCTTCTAACTGCACTGTCTGAAGTTAGCAGCCTGTTTTCACAGACAGTGTCTGCTTCTAGCAGTGATAACACCCCATGGTTAGAGTTACTACCAAGGATTGG
>JANIJG010014222.1:89954-102638 GCA_024611175.1 Megaceryle torquata | reverse complement strand
AACAAGGTAAAAATAATGAATCAGAGCAATATGTTCACACTAAAGGCATTAAAGGATGTGTTACTTGATATTATTTAATATTTATACTATTTGATAATAGCTATTTACTTCACAGGAAATATGAACAAGGAGACCAATGATAACAGCCACTGCACTACAGGAGAAAGCTTTCAGTACAGTTTATAAATCATATTGTGCTATTTGGGGAGCCCTAAAGGTACTATACTGAACGCATATAATGCATTAGAAGCCTTTCAAGTTTGTACGTTTAATGTTTCTCCTTGGTCTGCTCTGATTTGGAAAATAGAAAGCACAGACTTACACATTTTGAGTGCTTCTAGACTGTGATTTTATTGAAAAATGTGCAATTTTATTGTTTTATTTGTAATACGGGACAAATATGTTCAGTGAAAGCCAATACAGAAACAAACAACTATTCGGTCATCATGTGAGTGTTCCGGTAGAAGCACACCCAGTGTTTGAGAAATATGATTCTGTCTTGTTGTGTAGGGATGTCGTATTTCTTGTCTCCTGAGTCTTTGTATGGCACTGGTGAGGCCACACCTTGAATATTGTATACAGTTCTGGGCCCCTCACTGCAAGAAGGACATGGAAGTGCTGGAGCATGTCCAGAAAAGGGCAACAAGGCTGGTGAAGGGCCTGGAGCACAAGTCCTGTGAGGAGTGGCTGAGGGAGCTGGGGTTGTTTAGTCTGGAGGAGGCTGAGGGGAGACAACTACCTGAAAGGAGGTTGGAGCAAGGAGGGGGACAGCCTCTTCTCCCTGGTGATGTGTGACAGGACCAGAGGGAATGGATGCAAGCTGCTCCAGGGAAGGTTTAGTCTGGATATTAGGAAACATTTCTTCACTGAAAGGGTTATTAAACATTGGAATGATCTGCCAAAGGCAGTGGTGGAGTTGCCATCCCTGGAGGCATTTAAATAAGTGTGTAGACCTGGTGCTTAGAGACATGGTTTAGTGGTGAGCTTGCAGTGTTGAGTTGAAGGTCGGACTAGATGATCTTGAAGGTCTCTTTCAACCAAAGACATTCTGTGATTCTGCTTTACCCCAACAAACATGGATGAAAATAAAAGGAAGAGATGAAAAAAAAGCAAACTGAAGTGACTAAGTACAGGGAAAAATAATAGAGAAAACCAGAACTAATAAAGAAAGTTTGCTTCATACTGAATTTGTGCTTTTTTAAGTTTTAGTTTTTTAACCCATAGCATTGGTCTCTTCAAAGGAGTGAAGTACTTTATCTTCTTGACAGAACAAATTGAGTGGAAAATTACATAAACCCCTCAGCAGATGTTCTTTCCCACATTGTTTGGGAATTTATCCCCATTACACAGTGCTTCTAAGGCCTATGCCAAGCTGAATGGGGACATTAGCAAACTTGAAGATATGTTTAGGTGAGGAGTATGCAAATATTCTCTTACCACTTCCTTCTTATTTTTTCAGTGCCAGTCAACTTCACTATGGTCTTGTAACATGTTTCTATCAAGAATATTTTTGTGTAGGTGCTAGACATATTATATTTCCATTGCAAATCCAATAAATGAGAACCTGGGTTTTTTCACTGAAGCAAAAGCCAAAGTCCAGACCTCTATAAATTCAGTTTGCTATAATGAATGGGCCTTGGAGTCAAAGCTGTCAGGCAACTAACAACAGGAAAAAATAAACCAATTCCAGTTCCTACCTCCTGCAACATAACTATAGCTGTATAGCATACTAATCTCTAGAAATCAGATGGCATCTTCAAAATTATAATGCACACCAGTGAGTTAAGCATCTGTATAACAATAAGATTTGTCATCCATCATTCAGTGAACAACATAAGGCAACTTACTCTCATCTAGTGCCAAGTGACATCTATCTAGATTGTCTACCTGTCCATCTGACTCTAAACTCTGCTACAATATTTAATCTATTGGTGTTTTTTGTTTGTTTGTTTGTTTGTTTGTTTGTTGTTGAGGGGTTTTTTTTTTATTAATTTTTTTTTTTATGTTCTGGTAAAGTTTCCATGAAATTTGTGAATGAAAACAATTCATGGTATAACCAATGCATGATGACAATGTATCCAGTAAATGCCCATTATCCCTGCTTATTCATTAGCAAATGTAGTAAATGTCACCAATTAAAGTCCCAGTAGAATAACAAGGCAGATTTACAGCCCAAGCCCGAGAAGACACATCTGCAGCTGAGAAGTGCATGATGAGATGCACCGGAATCTGGGGATAAATAAACAATACCGTGTTCTGGGTGGAGCATCTACAAAGAAATTAGAGACTATCTGCAGAGAAAATTGTCTCAGTTTTTCTCCCTGTATTTCCTTGTTCCTAAAAATACATCGTAATTGGGACAGTGGAAAAAAAAGAAACTAACGAATTGCTGCAAGAGATGAACAGCAATGGAAGTTTTCTCCACTGGGATTAATTAGTCTTCCTTGGCCTAGGAATAATGGCAAAAAGCAGATTCATTGGATCTGAGAATTGGACACAGTCTGATGTTTTTAAATAGAAGTAGTAATTTACACAGGAGAATAGCCAGGAGAAACATGAATACACAGAAGCACAGAATAAAAATGGTAGAGGTTGGAAGAGAACTCTGGAGATCATCTAGTTCAAACCCCCGATAAAGCACATTTGCCTAGATCAGGCTCTACAGTAATATATCCAGGTGGGTTTCGGAAGTCTCCAGAGAAAGAGACTCCATAACCTCCCTGGGCAGCCTCTTCCAGTGCTCTGTCACCCTCAAAGTAAAGAACACCTTGTGTTCCAGTTTGCGCCCATTGTCCCTTTTCCTGGGCACTAGTAAAAAGAATGAATAGTATCCCCTCTCAGTCTTCTCTTCTCCAGGTTAAAAAACCCAAATCTTTTCCATCACCTTTCCAGGGATGGAGGTAAGGCTGACTAGACTATAGTTTCCTGGGTCGCTCCTTCTTGGCCTTTTTGAAGAATGGAGTGACATTCTTCCAGTCCTCAGACACCTCAGTATGAATCTAAGGAAGAAAAAATAAATTTCTACTTAATTTTAAGTAAGAATGGGTATAATTTTCTTAATCTGATATTATTAGAGAGAAACACAGAAGATATACATAATGCTAAAAGGGATAGTAAAAGCAAATATCTGAATTATTGTGTTCAGAGGTGTCAGACATTGCAGTGGTTATTGGTCTAAGTTTTGCCAGTAAAATGCATGGGTCAACTTCCTCTAGTAAAGCTTAGTTAAAGGGAGCTGTGTTAATAAAGATCTGTTATTCACACAGTGGTTGCAAAAACTTAATCCATCAGTGGTGGATATGAGAGTTTTCCATTTTCCCTTCCCCTCAGCTGCTCAGCCCCTGAAGACCACAGGCCCCTCTGTTTCTCTGACTCATCCTGGAGGCCACTTGCCTCCCTGGGGAACACTGCTGGAGGCTGATGATGCAAACAGTCACAGATCCATTTTAAATGGGACATATGAATGCAGCCAAACTATTTTTATCAGTCATATCCTAAAAGCAATTTCTCACTCCCTGCCAACTTGGAGTTCCCAGATTGTTATCAAAACAGGCCTTTAATTTAAGACCAAGAAGGTCTAAAAGAATGAGGAAATGGTAAGCTTTTGTTACACTCTCCCCTGTCCATAAAGCTAAAGAAGCCAAAAATTTCTGTTTGAAAAGCTATGGCAGAACATCTCACATGCAATTTAATTAACAGAATAGCAACTGTTGATAGATAAATTCAGATGCCACAGATTTTTTTGTTAATTAGTAAGTGTATTCTTTTTACAGCCTTTCTACTGGACAACTACAAGCTGTAAAATTTTCAAAAACATTGAAGTCCTGAGTTCAAAAGTGATTCAGGCTCAGTTATGCAGAAGCATTTATATTTCTTCCCTTTGTGTGGCAAAATCTAGGGAAGTCAGTCACTAAATCCTTTCCAATTTGTGCAGTTCAGTTGTATCCACAAAAGTACTTGTGCTGAAAATTACTGCTCCTTTAGCTTTCCTAAAGCAGCTGTTTGTCTTCCTCACATCAAGTTGAACAGTGAATTGAGTTTGATGCTGCAGTCAGCATAAAACATATGGAAAGGCTTAGACACTTGGGAGACAACGGCAAACGTGCCAAGAAATGCCTGCAGTAATGGATAGGAGATTTCACAGGAACAGTGTGTCATACATCCTGGTACCCAAGGCATGCAGAAGGTAGCACAATTCTTTAGCCAGCTTTCATTGATCTAAGCCATTTTTGGAAGTTTCCAATGACAAATATCAGAAGATATGCTCACTGATGATTCCCTGATCCCTAGACTAGTGACCTAGACACTAGGCTATAAGGATATTGTGCAGCCTTTGTCTGGCCCATTGAGAACATTATCTGAAAGAGTGGATTGTTTATACAATGGTAACTTAAAAGTTACTGTTTAAGAACTTCAGATACTAGTTTAACAGTCTAAATAGGGAATTAGGCTGGATTTCCATGCTGAAATATTTTAGGGACTTGAAGTATCTTACTGGACTTTTTGTAATACAGTTCTGTAAGGAGTATTTATATGTTTCTGCCCTATGTTATTGTGTTTTTCATTTTGGCCATAGAAAGAATGAACTAAACTCCATGAATCTTATCGGAGAAAGAAAAGAAGAATTTGACTTTGGCCTGAAGCCTTCAACCCTGATGCAACACAGAATTTCTGTTGGCAAAGCTAAAAAGAAAACTCTGACCCCAAACTGCACTAAATAAAATGCATACAGGTTAATTTTGATGAACCATTTTACACAGTTCCTGAAATAAAAGTCATAAAACTAATAATTACCTATATTCTATATGTTAGATACTCAAATGGTAGAACTTCGCTCTACTGTCTTCCAAAAAGATGCCATAGTGGATAAGGTTTTCAAAACATTTATGTCTCATTTAAAATACATTCAGAACTCTGTAGAGCCTAAATCTGACAAAGATAAAATTATTTGAAAATGGGATTCAAATCATATAGGAGTGTCTTTAGAATTTTACTTACTCCAAAGAATACATGTTCTATACCTGGTTTGTAATAAGCAGTCTTTTTTTTTTTTTTTTTCTGCTTTAATATTCAATATTCCTGGGGCTAGAAGATTATATGCAAACAATGTTAATAGCATAATTTCTCTCCATATTTCTAACATAGCCTGACAATAAATCAGACTTAAATAAATCCTAGGTCTGTAAGATAAGACAATGTTTGCATTGTCTCCAGTTGCACTTTGGATATTTATTAAAAAATGTGTGTAACATGCAGCATTGAAAATTAGTTTTGTTACATAAAAAGAAAAAAAACCCAAAACAATCTATCCACTACTACCTGGGACATATTAATAGTTCAATGAATTTTAAGATGGAGCTGATAGAGATAAGAATTCCAAGTCAGTACTGTGATTTTTCAGATATGTTTTGGGTGATGCACATCTCTGCATGACAGTTTTATCTACCATGAATACTACATTAACAACCTACACATTATTTAAAAAGCTTTCCCCTTCCTCTCTACCTTATCTGCTTCTGTAAAGTAGCACCCTTAAAAACATCTCTTGACAGCTAATTTTTTGAACCCACTCTGGGCCTCTCTATAATAAAAAGCAATAGCATCCTGTGGGATGTTTGTTTTATCAGCAGCCCTTTAGCTAACACTCAGAATGAAATTCTCCACTGACTGTTGCAATTGTGAGATTTTTTCCAGGCACTGATAGAGGAATAGAAACATTTCTGGTCAGTACACTGGCTCATTTTCTAGCAGCCCTACAGCTACTGCAACATATATAGTTTTGGAGCTCATGCTGAGGCCAGTGACAGCTACTTAATTTAATCCCTCATCTGATAGCCACATCTTGAATTATCGTAGTCCTTTGTACCAAAAAAGTAACCTTGGATTGTTTTTCTAAAACCTTCAAAGAGGAACCTACTTTGATAATCTACATTCAGCTCTGGCATTTACATTTTAGCTCAGGTATTCCAAAGTTACAAGCCTGCACTTACCATTAATTTATTTTATGGTCTTCACTAACATATATAACTTTCCTGTCTTAGACAGCCAACCAGTTTGTTGCAGAAAGAGATATCTTTTATTATGTCAGTTGACTCTGATGGCCGAGTTTATGGAAGGATAACTGCAATCCAGTTTCTGCATCCTGCATAGTGACATCTTTGACCACTACTGCTAGATTCAAATATTTGCCTTACAGAATTGCTGCTATAGCCCTACTAGTGTGGTGGTCAGATGTAGGATATGCTGAATAGATATTGGTGGTGAATGTCTGAGATAACCAACCTGTATAGTCAATAGTGCTGTATATTAGCTCTTTCAGGACACAGTTCATGATATCATGAAGTAGGTGTCTGAAACAGGAAAGATAAATTACACCTCCATTGAGTCTGCAGGGAGTCGTGGCTGATTAGTTTAAATGTTGATGTCTCCATTGTAGCTTCACAGAGATAGCAGACAGGAGTCACACTAAAGAAATGCCTGTACAGGAGTAGTTATGCCATCTCTAATGTTATACAAGCATGCAGAATTTTCTTCTGTTTATACAATTTTATTAACATAATGCATAGCTATTTTACATTAAAAAATCATTTTTACACCCCAGGTATTTTAACTATCCTAATAAACATTGCAGTGATTTTTGGCCTGGTTTCCTTGTGTGACACAATCAAAATGGATATTTTGAAAATTAAAGACCTGTGGTTTTTATGGAGTTTCCATATTCTTGGGGTCAGGGTAGACAAAAACATATTAGCCTGACAAAAAGAGGACAAGTTTCTAAGGTTTATAAAGTTACCAATTACTTGTTGAATGGTAACTAAATATAATCATAACAACAACAGAAAATCTGAAGGCAGAAAATTAAATCAATGAATAGCTCTCTACCAGTCACATCATTCTAGGATATAGTTAGTTCATATACAAGCACTTGTATTGTCCATAAATATTCAGGCATGTCTTTTTGCCCCAGACTGTCAAAATCCACTTCAGCTATTACTAGCCCTTTCTACTTCCATCATTTTATAAGAATTCTTATCGCCTGTCTACAGCAGATAAACACAAACTAAAGATATGGCATTTACATTCATATTTCATTGGCTGTAGCATCTGGGTAGATTTATTCTACACTTTGGGAGCATATGGAATTAAAAAAGATTCCTGCTGACTTCAGGTTTACCTACACCTGAATGTATCAAAATCAGTTACTGAGGCCTGGCTTTCATACCTGTCTGAAAACCCAAGTAAAATAATTTCCTATTCCATTTCAACTTTGCTAGTAAAGTCATGGGAACTGCTGTATTGAATCAGATTAGTTGTTCCTCTAATCCTGGAACAGCTCTAAGCATAAGTAATAGTTTCTTCAAAGAAAAGTTTCAAGAAACACTGTAGTGAGACCCTATTTAATTATCTGCCTGATGAATGGCTCCTTTCCCCTCTTTTTTAAATCTGTGTTTATGCCTGAAGCACAAAATATTTCAATGTTTTCCAAAAGTGTTGCTTTAGTTTTAACACTTTTCTCTATAGAGCTATATGTTTTTGTTGCCCATACAAATATATAAATCCTTTTAATGATTCATCTGTGACAGTGAGTTCCATAGTTTTTGGTTTGGTTTGGTTTGGTTTCTTTCAAAATATACATTTTGATTCATTCTGAATTTTATATAGAAACACAAAATCACTGAATGTTTAGGGTTGGAAGGAACCTTGCAGTCTCATTGATTACAATTTGTTCTTCTATTGCGAGGAAAGGCAGATAGAATTTTACAAAACAGATTTTAGTATGCCACAAAACTACATCAAAGTCTTTTTTGTTCCAGTGCTATTTATACTTCTAATTTACTCTTCCTATACACTCTCAATTTTAACCAGATCTAGAAGGAGAACTCCCAGGAATTGTCATCAGTTTGGAAGAGTTTTCCTCTAAGTTCATGGAAAAATAGAAGTAGTGAAGCTGAAGGAAAATTATCAATTATCTGTTATCAAAAAAGATATGATGGATTGGCAGACTCTCTCTGTCTTTTCCTCAAAGAAATTACATTAGCTTAAATGTTCTGGGAATAGTGAAATAAAAGGACATCATAGTTTGAACTTCTTAGAAGCACAAAAGTTTCCAACCATCCACAAACAAAGGCAAATATCACATACTAAACTTAACTAGAAATCTGCTGTGTCTTGCTCAGTGAGGACAGCTGGCTCTGGAATATATCCTTACAGCCTTCTATAAAGAGAAATGTTCATGCTGTTGCACTGAGAATCAGCAAAACTCCTCACACTGTGGTTAGAGTGACTGTGCTTGAGCCCAGTAGGAGGTAGGAAGAACTACCCTGAGCATATCACTATTGTGGTAATATTATTTTTGGACCCCAAGCACAAGCAAACTGCACTTGTAAAATATATTATTTCAATATATTCAGATTTCCTAAATAAACGTTTCACGGTAACTCAGCAAGAAACAGGATTTTCTCCATTTTTTTTGTGACAGTGGGCTTTGGGAATTACTGTCCTCAGTGACATTCTTTAGTGCATAGAGCCTTAAAACTTGTGAAAAAAGAGTTACACTTAACTGAAGTGGTCATAGTCTTTGAAGAAGTCCAATGCAAAAGAGAGCACAGTGACTCAAGCCGCACTTTCCACAAGCCCTTACACAAATAGGTGATTAATTAGAAAATAAACATTTTGAAGGAGTTTGAAGTTGAATAGGAGGCTACTGAATATACTGAAATCACTTAAATTAGATTTTCAAAAGAGGGAATATTTTTCTTCTTATTTTGTTTAACTCGGTAATGTTGGCATTTCAGAACTTAAAAATTTTCATCTGAACTCCTTTCCAGAGGAAATTCTGCATCAAGGTTCTCTGTCTATATTTGATTCTCTAAGATTTGTATATTTTCCTTTGCTTTAAGCTCATTAAAATTATTCAATTTTCTTAAAACTGTTTTGAGGAAAATAATCTAATCTAAACAGAAGTTATTTTTCCAACTGAATCAAAGCCCAGGATTATTCAGTGATAATTTGTCAGTATGCTTCTAAAGCTATATGTCCATTGTGAAGAGCCCTGACAACCCAGCTGTGTACTGCAGTCAGGGCAAAATCAAGGGCTGAAACAGCTGTGATGGCAGAAATATCTGCTATTCCTAGAGCATGTACATTTAGACCAGTAACACAACACGTGGTATGTTTTTATTCTACTTATAAAGGGGAGATTTGGCTGATATAGATGCATTTGCACAGAAGCCCTTTGCCAGCATAGTACTGAAGTAAAGCATTGCTACTATAGACATAAGCTCAGACTGTATGAGCTGCATTCAAATGAAAATGATCTTGGGGAAAAAAGGATTGTGTTACTAAATCATTCTCAAGCAGCTGTGAACAGTAATAATGGATCCTTCAGGAATCAGGCTGATCTGTAGAGGAAGGTAAAAAAGGCTGGGAACCAGAGAGAGCAGACAAGGAGAAGGCATGGCCTCCTGAGCCAAGAACAGACTGTCTTACAGACATGGAGACAAAGTGGTGAGTGAAATCTGATAAATTGTTCTTTGGTAGATGGTTTGGGACCTCACTGTGATTTCAGTAGCTGGTTTAGGAAAATGGAGCCAGCTACTTGAAGCTCAAGCCTGTATAAGAACTTAAGTTGCTTTGAAAAGCTGCTTCAAAGCTTGCTGGGTCATGGTGCTTTTATTCCAGTGCAGAAGGACCAACACAAAAAGTCCTATAAAAGCCACTGTCCTGAACTACCCTTAGTCTAAATGGACTTATTCAGCAGAAGGGCCACTGAGGCAGAGGATAAATCACAGACAGGCACAGGTTTATTAGGTGATCTGAGAAAAATCTATAATTTCCAATTTCAGTTACTAGTCATGTGAATATCTCTGGGACTCCAGAACATGCAAGCTAGAGGCAAGGGAGCTCTGCTTTTCCAGTTGTTATCATGTACATCATGCATTTAGCCACAAGTGTAAAGCTACCTGATATTTGTTAGATATTTTTTTATCATTTTCCCTTCAGAGTCATTTGAGTCATAATATTCCATCCCCTTGAATAGGATGCAGCTGCTATGGTGTGTCCTGCTCTCCTCCCTGCTAGAAGTGGAACTGCATCTACCCTTGAGCTGACTGACTACAAATATTTGAAAACTACCCCTGTTTTTCATACGTGTGCTTTTCTGGGTGTGTGCTGAGAGTCATCCAGACATGGAGCTCCTCATATTTCAAAAGGATGCTGGAAAGCACATGTCTTTCACAAGGCTTGGTGAGAAATAATAACAGGAATTGTTGCTGCTGTGTATAGCTGTCATTGAAACAGCTGGACCTTCTGGCATGCTGGTTCTCCTTTTCTGGACAGACAGACGGGGTACCAGAAGGTAAGGGGAACTGTCAGATGCAGGGAAGCAGGACTAATCAGTAGCAACTCAGCACTAGACTAAGCACTGTGTCCTTCATACAGTGGCACAGAGTGGGCAAAGTGATGTTCTGCTCTGGAGGGATGACAGCATCTGTGAATTCTTTATCAAGAATAAGTTTTATCAAGCAGAAGTTAAAAAAGTATACCTTGATTTATAGCCTCCCTGATTTGGACTGACTTGGTAGTGGTGAAGGAGTAAAAGATACAGATGTTAATGTCTTTGTTTTCTTCTGCCAGGACTTATTAAGAGAGGAACTACCCATTTGTTTTTTAACTGCCATTGTTTTACTAGGGAGCAGTATAAACACCTAAGTGGAATGTCATGACTGAAGGAGAATTAAGCACACTAATCTGCTCTCCATTCCAGCCATTAATATACCATATATCCTGTCTTCAGTTTCATATTCATTACTTCTTTAATGAAAAAAAAAAAAAAGATATTTTAATGGTCAAAAAAATCTAAATGATTAATGGTACATCAGTTAATGACATTTTAAAAGTATTTCAGGCTGGAAATGTGACACTACAATCATTAAAAATCAGATTCAATTTCCAAAGGTCCTAATCTTAAACTTTATACTGCTGGCAGAAACATAAAATGATATCCCATAAGCTCAGGTGTTTCTGTATGATGGAAAAGCTCGGGAGTTTTGTGAGCACTGCCAGAAAATAATGTGTTCTCGGAAATTCTGGAAGTTGAGCAGGAAGATAACTGATGAGGATATAACAGAGCAAATGAACAAATTGTTCAGTATACAGGAATTCTCAATCCAGAGAGATCTTTTTCTCTGAGACATAGTTTGGGGTCCAAGAGTAGCATAATGGCTCCAAATGGATAAAAACAACAGTAAATCCCATTCTCATGCATTATGCATAAGCTCTTGCTATTGGAGTTTACACCACCATCTGGTGTTTAATTATTCCCGCTTTACACCACACGGTGGTGTGAATCTAATGAAATGAATATGTACGTTATAATAATTTGGTGCATAGATTCTGGTTTGCTAATTATTAGGTGCCATGCACCCTTTTTCTAAAGCTGAGAGTTGGAATTCATTCTAAAAAATAACTGTTTCTGTAGACTCTCACTGGCAAATACAACGACAATTAATTGTTCCATTCTCTAAAGATTCATTATTCGTATATGGCTGGTTATAACATCTGTACAACATAAATTAATTATACAGTAGTGTCAGAATTACCATTCTCATACACTGTCAGTATTGTTAGAAAAGAACTTTCTATGATGCTTGCAGGTTGTTTTTTTCTTTTCTTTTTTTTTTAAATAAATAAATATACTTTGCTATTGAAAGACTGTCTTCTTGTCTCCCTTGCTGGCACAGGAGTTGTCACTATATAGGCAAGTTTTGTAATGTATCCAGGTTATTATTTTTTCATATTATCACCTGTAGGCCATTAGATTTCAATCTGTCATCAGTATATCTGAAACCAATATCCCATGCTATTAAATTAGTTAGCATGGTTGTTTCTACCTGGCAATAAGCCCTGCTGTGAAGAGTGAGACTCTTCAGCCAGTGTAGTGTTCCTAATGCTCCCAGAAAGGGCATTGAAAACCGTGTCACCCATTAACAAATTATACTGGCCACTTATTTTCCTGTAGGCAAAAGCTTTTATAAGTTAAGATGCAATGTATGGAGTGCAAATTGAATTCTCTGTAATAACAAAAAAGAACACCTGGAAGGTTTTAACAGTGTGGTCAACAGTGATGCTTTTCTACAAGAAGAAGGTGGTTATTTGGTAAGATAATGCTGTTAAAGTATATTCAGATAACCACTACATCCTGAAGAGTAATACCTCCTCACAAGTTACAAATTTTAGCTTACTTTTCTATATTTTGATATATGTTTGAGCTGAGCAGTTTGTGAAATTGTGAGCATACTCACAAGGTTGATTATGATGCTAGAAAAACATGTTTAAAAGCTGCAAATGTTTATATTTGAAGGGACAGTTGAGAAAAAAAGCAAGAGACTCTGAGGCCCTAGAACAAAAGTATTTTGATGTGGTGGTTTGTTTTTTCCACACATGTGGAAATTTCCGTATTAGTTTTATCTATGCTTTTCCTTGAGTCATGTTTCAATAATCTAAAAAAATTAAGAAAAATAAAAAGGACTGGAATCCATACTGCTTAGGTAGTTTTTAGTGAAGGCTAAAACCTCAATTTCATGTTACCTTGACAATTCAAACCAACATTCCTTCCTTCCTTCCTTCCTTCCTTCCTTCCTTCCTTCCTTCCTTCCTTCCTTCCTTCCTTCCTTCCTTCCTTCC
>JANIJG010014222.1:34121-89854 GCA_024611175.1 Megaceryle torquata | reverse complement strand
CTTCCTTCCTTCCTTCCTTCCTTCCTTCCTTCCTTCCTTCCTTCCTTCCTTCCTTCCTTCCTTCCTTCCTTCCTCAATGTATATTAAGTTGCAGTTAATACTTGCTAGAAAATGAAGAAATTATGAAGAAATCATCACATTTCAGATGAACATTTTTCACTCTTCTGCAAGAAACAAAAAAGCCTTGCTAAACTTTTCATTCAATGTTATGTGTGTTTCAATCAACAGTCTTTTCAAATGAGTATGTAGGTTTGAGTGGCATGGAAGAACTGATAGTTTATAGTAGACATTGCAGAAAGTTTGTATTATAGTAGCGAGAACATTCTTTTGAAATTAATATACTTATCCATATCATGGAGGAAATCCTTTAGATCAGCTTTCAAATTTTTACAAATACAGTTGAAGTAAA
Source organism: Megaceryle torquata (assembly GCA_024611175.1). NCBI lineage: Eukaryota > Metazoa > Chordata > Aves > Coraciiformes > Cerylidae > Megaceryle > Megaceryle torquata. The sequence goes on along the minus strand of JANIJG010014222.1, from coordinate 89,445 downwards.
GCTTTTAAATGAAGTGATGTCAAAAAATCAAACAAATTGTTATGAGTTACAGTATTAACAAATAAACTATTATATAATTTTTCATTTTGTTGAAAGAATCATATGCTATTATATTTAACATTTTTCAAATATCCATCATTGAATATTACCAAAGCTAAACAAATTCAGACATAAGACTATTCTTTACAGTCCCAGTGGGTGAAAAAAAATGATGTTCCTAAAATAATTTTCTGACACAGAATTTCATTTTTCATATGCAAAAGTGTGATGGAAATATTTGTGTAGAACAGTGATGGTCTTGGAAAGAAGTCTCTTTTTTTTTTTTTTTTAGAGAAAACTAAGTAAGAAATAATAAACCAATCTAACAATGTCCACCAGTTGCTTTTGATGCAGAGTAAGTTTTTTTCCAACTTCTGATCATCAGAGAGCATAATTATTACATATTTTCTAGTTCCGGAGTGAGTGGGGATGTTGTGAGATTTGTAGCCCAGCTACTCTGGGCTAGTAGGGACCCTCAAAAAGTGCAGGTCATGTTTCTAAGAAGAAATTAGGAAAAGGACTGCTTGGGATTAAATTTAGCATTATCTCATTAGCATTCAGCACCACTGCTTTGCCATGAAGGAGAAAAAATAACAGAGAAACATGAGAAGAGGAATAGATAAAAGGCAAGCACTGAGAGGAAAAATATGTTGTTTCTTAATTGAGCTGGAAAGAAGGAGGAGGAGGGGAAGATGTTGCTTGCAGCTTTCTTTTGGCGAGAAGCTTTTTGAGGCTGTGACTAGGTAGGTTAAAAATGTAGTGCTGTCTCTAATATTGTAATTCTTATGTGGTGAATATATGTGAAAATTCAGGAAGAAAATAGGAGGAAGAGAGGAAAAATTCTAATTCAGAAATGTGAACATTTGTAAAATGTACAGGATTAATTGATCTGAATTCAGGCATTATAGTAACTCCTTTGAAGTGACTGCAACTGTACAAGTTTACATCAGCTGAGATTTTTCACTCCCTTCTCCCTTCTTCTTACTCACAATGTCTTTGTGCCTTTCTCCCCACTATATCCCAAAGTGTCCCTGACAGTGTCTGTAGTTCTATACTGTACTGTAGCTTATAGGGTACACAAAATGACAAGTGGAATGACCCCACCAACTTGTAAGGGTATTAGATTCAGTGTTAAGACCTTGTCTCATATGATTTTTTTTTTCTGAACCATCTGAATTTCCTGTATTATCTTTTTTTTTTTTTTTTTCTGTTTATTTTTCAGACACCTGTATCTGTACCGATTGTCTGGGCTGGGCTAGAATTAATCTCACAAGAATGAATTCTGAAATGGAATTTTCAATATATTCCATTTGCAGACCTGGAATAAACATGGCAAGAACAGCCACTGTAATGGTATTTTGGCACTTTTGTTCACAGGTGGCAGGGGAAAGTACAGAAACAAAAAATATACATAAAACTCCCCATAAACAAACAGGTAAACTAAATCTCCTTGAACCTGGGATAAAGAGTGGTCTTGGAGTAGAGGTTTGACACGGTTCTAATTGTAGCTAATCCTAATGAAATGTTTCCTAATTATGCAATAAACATTCCCTCTCAGATGGAGCTACCTGTCAGCCCACTCTACAGGAGAAATGGCCATATGGAGCACTCTGCAGACGGCTGGGCAGTGGCATGTGTACAGCTGTAAAGTATGAGCTCCCAGGTGTTTCAGCCTGCCTGTGATAGGCAGTGAGCAGGCATCTCTGAAAGGGTGGGGAGGATACCCAGCAAGTGTGAAAGAAAGCAGCAAGATGGGATTTGACAGGAAATAGCCATAATAAAAAATAACAGTAATAAAGAAAAATAAAATGCCTTTTTTTTTTTTCTTTTTTTTCCCCCATAACAGTATTTTACACTCTATCATGAGGACCAAAGTCTGGTGTCACTCATGGCACTGGCTGCCATTTGAACTAAATAAGCATATCTGAAGCAGAAAGGTAGCACTGTTTCTTTCCCCCGGTCTGCTCAGCTCTCATTCATGGAGCTGCTGCTACTTAACTCCAGTGTCTCAGGTGACGGTCCTATGCTGAATATACTGCTTAGACTATAGGGAATGCAAAGTCACCTTGCTGGTTGATTCCAAGCTTCTCTTGACTTGTGCTGGTGAAACTGCCATAGAAATCTGAGCTTCTTTCTGTCACAGCAGAATCTGGAAAAAATACATTTTACATCAGCTGAGTCCTGCACACAGCTGCATCCAGATTCACATATATTCATACACACAAATAACAGTGCTGTGAAGCTGTGAACACAAAGAAAATAGACGTCAAAAAAGATATTATAAAGTGCCAGAGAGTGTTTTCTGTTATACAAAAAATTTTTTACTGAGTATTTACATTGCTTACAGAGCTGTAGAGATGTTTCAAAGGATGTTTTAAAATAATACATGCAGAGGTTGAAAGTTTCCTTTAAAATAAAGAAAATTTCATGTATATATTTTATACAAGGTGAAATGAGCTTCTGTTTCACCATTTCAGTGTCTATTTTAGTGTTAAAGGATTAAATTTTATCCAAATTCAGAATTTTTGTTTAATATTTCCTTGCAATTGCAGAACTCAGAAGTTCCCATAAATATTTTTGGATATCAATAAATATATTTAGATTGTTATTTTGCTTTGGGGTGAAAAAATTAGAAAAAAAGCTTTTATAAAAATTTATTTTTAAACCAGTGAAAATTAGCATCATAGCAAACAGATATGCAACTTTATTAAGTGTAAAAAAAATACATTCATGAAAACCAATGTCAGCGTCTTTGGTTTCAAATGCTACATTGCATTACATGCACTATTGACCTTGTATATACATCAGGAAGAAACAGGGAAAATTAAGAATGTCAGACTAAGCATTTTTTAAAATTTCAACAGATGAGGAGCCCTCCCCTTCTACAATTATCATCCTAAACCTGGTAAAATTTTGAGTGATTTAACACAATGGCCGGTGTGTCAGGACTCTACACCAGTAGGAATCTGGGCTGAGGAATGAAGTATAAGTGTGTTAGATACACTAGAGTTTTGGTCATTAATCTTTAACAGATCAGAAAATATACAGTTAATTTTGTCAAGAACTGAGTGTCACAGAAAGTCAAATGTAGGAATCATCTCACATAAGGTTAATCATATAAAAACTAGTTTTCTCCTTGGACTTTTCCTTCCTTTCCATAGAGACATAGAAATGAGAAAGATTGCCTTCTGGATATGACTATCTCTCTCCACTGATTACAAAAGGAGCCCAGACAGCTTGCTTAGGCTAGGCTAGCTTTTGCATAGCTGCATTAAGAAGGATGAATCTCAACTGCAGGGTGAGATTTTCAAAAGTGCTTACATGGCTGAAGTATTCACTTTTCATAGGCTTTTCAGAAATCTGTGTTTCTAAATTACTTATATTTGGAATTAATTTTAATTCTTAACAAATGAATAGACAGTAAGCTGATTATGACCTTTAGGTCTTGATGTGTGTTTTAAGCATACCTTACAATTTCTCTGTCTGTTTTTCATTTACCCATACTTGGAAAAGTAATGCAGAAGATGTATACATCCTGATGGGAATACTGAGTTCAAATATATAAGAGAAGAAGAAACATAGGAGGACTTTCATTAAAACTGCTCAGGGGAAGAGGAAATAATCTCTAATGAATTTGCGTTGACACATAAAAAAATTTCTTTCTATAACTAGTAAGCAGTGATTGTTTTATAGTGTGAAGTGTTAAAGTAGTTCTTACATTAAAACTAGAAAAAAAAGAAAGCTAACTGCATTCAGAGTCATACCTGTCATCTCTATTTGGTTATCAAATATAATTTACATTAAAAAATATGCTGTAATATTATGTTTTACTGATTATATACCTGAGAGGAGGGGAAACTCTTTAGATGAAGCTGTGATGTACAACAGAAAGATTTCATACCTAACTGATAAATCACAACTTATTTATGGCACAACTGGGTTTCACAACCCTGCACCTCATGACTAACTGTAGCAGCCAGGGTTAATGCCCTTGGGCACATAAATTCCCATTAAAGAAACTGCTTAGGCACTTAATCCTGGCACACACAACAATTTAATTCTGTTAGCATTAAACAGCAAGGTGCCAAGATCCTGCCTGAATCCCAGCTTGATTAATAAAATGATATTTCCAGAACTGTTTTTCCCAGGTGGATTCATAGTATAGCCAGTCTATAAGAAGAGCAAAGCTGCCATAACTTTAAAGGCTCAATTCAATGGTTGGTGAGATGTGAGTGAGCTAAGATTTGACTTCTCTTCTGGCTGAACCCACACTTACCTGAGAGGTGCCACTGATAAGGTGTACCAAAATAAGTGTTTCTCAGCCTCTTTTACTTACTTTTCAGGAGACAATTTAATATCTACATGGTCAGGGGAGAGCTGAATGAATCAACAGTTTGCTGATTAGGGAGATCACCTGGAGTATGGGATCACTGCTTTCTCAAGGGAACATGTAAATAATCCAGAAAGGATGGAACAGCTTCACCATGTAGAAATGGAAGTATTTGTTCCACACACCCCCCACCCTGCCTTTAACCAGCTGGTTTCAATTTACATAGTAGATGATGGCTTATACAACTTCAGAAATGCGGGAAAGCAGAAGAGGGAGTGGGAACCGAATATCCCTTGTTATACTGTGAGTGCTCTCAGAAGGCAGAAATAGAGCTCTTCCACAGATCCATAACACTGCAAGCCCATAACTGGAAGCTGTTGTCCTCCTTTTTCTTCCCCACAGGCAGACACTGCTGTGATTTCCCTTTCAATGGCAAGACACTTGTTGGACACTTTCTTGAATGGCCTCAACTCAACATGTCTACAGAAAATTGGTCAGTAAAAGTGACTGATCAGTGCACTGAAAGACATTAATAAAAGCAACAGTGGAGCAATACTAGAGCTGGGCCAAGGAGGGAGCTCAAAATCTCACCCAACAGTGGTGGAAAAGTCAGGACCAGCAATTAGAGTAGCTCAGGCTGACACAGAGGTATAGCCACATCAATTTGGTGGTGTGTCTTCTTTTAGGTGTCCTGATTTTCCCAGGCTTGTGAAAGTATACATCTGCATCCACTATATACAATTCAGAGTTATTAACCTTCTTACAACCATATACCTGAAGACTAGCATTTCAATCTCTCCTATAAGTCTATCCCATCTTGCTTTTCTAAATCTGAGAAAGAATCCAAATTGGTATCAGGAAAGGTGTTCCTGAGGGCCCACTCATGAAGACTTTTTATGCAACTCAGTACAAGCATCTTCAGAGCTTGGATATAAAGAGAAGCTTTTGATTATTTTTTAACAGTATAGCATAAAAAAAGACTTATCTATAATTTCTGCTTTAATTTTGTTATTTCCAGACTAAGAGTCTGACCTTGCAAACATTTAATTTTGAACATGTGAGTAGTGACATGGAGTTCAAAAAGGGCAACAGAAGTGACCAGAGACATCTGACCCCAATTTAAACCTTAATCCCATGAAGATTTTTTAATATGAAATCAATATGGCTATTCACACAGTTGAAAATAGGAATGTGAACTCTTCACAGGTTTGGCATCTAACTAGAATAGGCCCTTATAATTTAATTTGGTGCAAAAATTCCCTGTTTCTGAAAATTTTGTTCTTAATAGCCTTGCATATTATTGTTTTGAGGTTTGGGAAAGATGATTATCTCAAGGGTTTCAGCAGGAGCAAATGTGTTTGGGTGAGTTTTTTAATATCTGCCAAAAATATCTTGCAAGAAAATAGAATTTTCACAGTTCAGAAAACTATAACTATGTGCTAAATAAAATAGTCCATTCAGTTGTTCTATTGAACCCTCACAGAACTCAGGCTAGTAATGGAGAATAGTCCCCTGCTGGCTTGTGTTGTGAAGTATTATCTCCACATGTATCATTAATTTTCACCATATCAGGCCTCATTAATCCATCTCTAGTTTCCTTGTATTTAAAAATAGAAGTGGATTGCTTTGAATTACATAGTAAATAAATTATATAGGTTGTTTGTCTCAAACTTATGTAATAAAAGTTTATTATTATTCACATTTATATGTACACAAGTACAGACAATCTTACATTTGTCTTAACAAAACAGAAAATATAGTCAAAGGAAAGATGGTTCTTTCTACAGCTAGTAATGCCTATTTACAGTAACTTTGCTAATGTGCAAGAAACAGACAGCTTGTCATCTTATTTGTAAAATACATTCTTAGTATACATCTTCACAATTATTTTGAAAATCCAACCTAGGAATTCAAAGTGACATATGCTCTGCCTAAACCCCATCAAAGTCCCTAAAAGAAATCTATTACTTTCATATTTTTTGAAAGAGTCTAATTCCTAAGGCATTTAAATTAGCTGTTTTCATTCTTAGATTAAATCCCTCTGGGTGCTTAATTTTAATTGCCCAGATATGGGAACTGCATTCACACCAGGTAGTGTAAATAGACACCTGAACTCTGTCCAAAGTCTTTAGAGAAGCCTGACAAACATGAACTATATAGGACTATAATTAGCATCTTCTGATATGCTGACTGGGAATTAATTTTACTTTTTTTTATATAAAGGATTGTTCTAGACTATTGCTAGAATTCTATTCTAGGTCCTAGGCTACTCAACAAGAGGAGACTAAACACTAACATGCTGTCAGTGTGCCCAAACCACCAGGCCTGTGGACTTTCTCCACACTCAGCTTGTTTACCATCAAGCAGTCAAGATTCACAGGGCAAGAGGAAAGAAAGACTGATTTTTATCTGGTAAGAAAGAAACTAGATGGCTTATAGGAATGAGAATGAAATTGTTGTTGCTACTTTGTGTCTGATGCCTTGTTTTATCCCCCAAGGCTGCCCAAATTGCTAACTTTCAGTTTAAATGGTGTCCAGCCTTTTGACAAGTACAGCTTTGAGTAGGATGGATCCCAAATGATAAAGACAATTTATGTTTCCCCTTTGTTCCTGAATTTTCAGGAGAAGAGTTACGAAGAGTTAAATCCTAATTTTAAGTTAACATGATGGAAGGTTACATCTCTATTTTATATAGTGCCACTATAGAATATCAGCAGTATGTGGAATACTGTCAGTAAGAGTTCTCTCCCCCACAGCAGAATCTGAAGTGAAGCATACAGTATATCCATCTCTAAGCCTTCAGAGGCATCTTCTCACACCACTGAGTGTGCAGGGAATGCAGGTATCTGTACAAAGACCAGTTCCCCACATATTTGGAGAGGAAGTATCTAATCATCTCTATTAGGTGGTTGGATTTCTCTTTACTCAAGGATCAGTAGAGGAGAATTGTGTTTTACAATGCTTTGCTTTACCTTTTTGTTTTGCCTTCTTATTTTTATTCTCCAGTAAATAACATTTAGTAGAGATCATAGTGTTTTTACACATTCAGCTTTTTCCTTAGAAATTTTTACTAAATTCAGTTTATATTTTTTGTATCCTCATTATCTAACTCCTTGTAGATACTTGGATACCCGAATGTTTAGTCACACCATCTTCATGAACTGGCAAAGTCTAAAATATGTTTTCTTCTAGTGGATGAATTGTTTAATCAGCTCTGTGAGTGATAACCATGTCATGAGTTTAACTATGTCCTGATTTTGGAACACTGTGATAAATTAAGTTAATGCGATGCTTTAGTCTCTCCTGCATTGTGTTGTTTCTTCATGGATTATTTCTGTCATTCTCAAGCTCAGAGTCATTTCAGGCAATAACTGACAGAATTGCTTCCTTTTTTCTCCCAAACTTGCTTTCTAAATGCATTCTGCCTTTAAATGTAAGACAGACTGTAAGTTCAATATCTTACAGCCCTGAAGGGTTAGAAACAGAAGCTTTATCCCATTAGAAACAGATGGTTCCTCCCTCCCGATGGGACATACACAGTTCTAACTGGAGTCCCTGGAAAGTCCTGAAACAGTATGTTGTGATAGACTCTTCACACCTATAATCTTGCCAGTTACTAACCTACCTTATGAAACTACCTTTTAAAAATTGGAAGGTGAATCAGAAATACAATAGGAAATCAGCACCAATTGCAGACAAAAAATATATTGTTTTAGAAAAATGATATAAAATAAAAAGTGGAAATGTACTAACATAAGAAAGACTTCCAATTTCACTACTAAATTGATGTGCTAAATATAATTCCATAAGAAATAGTATACAACATGTATTGCTGCTGCTGTTGATTAAGGATTTCCTCTGGCAGAATGACAAAGGGCTGAAATCTGCAATTGTGATTCACATTAATCAGTGATAAGTCCATCTTACTGGTAAGTCAGCAAATAGTTAGGAACAAAGGACTAGGATGAAATTATTTTTTATGTAGTTCACCTCCTGATAAGTATCTATATCATGTAATGCTTTTAATAAATTAAACAAGTTCCACTTTAAAAATAGGTCAGACTTTTTTGTCTTTGCTTTTCTTGTAGATATATCATTACGGCACAAACTGTATTCTGCTTTCATGCCTACATTTATTCATGACCTCACTAGTGGTGGGGTTTTTGTAATCCTGTGTCAACATTATCACTTAATTTAAACAGGTTTTTTTGTTTGGTTGGTTGTGGGGTTTTTGTTGTTGTTTTTTTGTATTTGTTTTTGGTTTTGTTTTGGTTTAGTTTTTTCCTAGTGTTGACTCCTTGCATATGATTTCAGTCCTTCTTGATCTTCTTTTCTATGTCTAAACTATTAAAGAAACATTTTGCTTCTTTTTGTTTCTTCTGACCTTAGGTGATTTCCCCAAGACATCTTCTATTCCAGATTGAATGCATCTTTTCTTGATTGTAAGTGAACAGAATTATATAGAGTATTTTTGATTACATTTTACCTTGGCCTTGTACAACATCATTGATTCGTACCTATCTTCTCTGCAAATGCTTCAAATGATACTTTGTAGGATCACATTTATCTTTCTCATGGTTATGCTATCTTGATGGTACATAGTTGTCTATGATGTGTAGAGACAGATTCTCTTCCTCTGTCATTTCCAAATGATGAATTCCTGATTTCAGAAGACAAAAAACCCACAAAAACAAAACCAACCAAACAAAAATATCAAAACCAAACCAACCAACCAAAAAAACCCCACAAACCAACCAACCGGCAAAAGTAGTTGTTATTAAATCCTAAATGTGTGTCCATATATCCATATATTTCATACTTTTGAATTTAATTTTCTTCTTATTTTTCTAGTACTCAGGGTCATCCACTTCATTCTGCCTGATATCCCAAATTTCCTAACAAGATACATTTTTCATTTAACTCAGTTATAACTTCACATTTCTTTCAAGGTTATTGCAGAAAATATTAATGAAACCACTCAAGAGACCATTCACTGAGGAATGATAGTGTCAGACTCCCTCTACCTGAATTTCTTCTTGTTCTTTTCTCCTATTGTTACCCATCCTTTAATCCCTTCCCCACTTTATAATTCCCAGATTAATTTTATTTTTTTTTTTCCTCCACTTCTTAACTAACAATTCCTGTGTGGTATCAGATTGATTAGATCTGTTCTCTTTTCCTATATAGAAAATCAGTTATTTTTCAATGAATTCTACTAGGTTAGACTGGAAATATCTTATTCTTTCTTTCAAAGTATCTTTCAGAAGAAGTCTTGCATCTTATTATTTATCAGACTAATGAGTTTTCACTCTTCATACTTTATTTAATGTTCTCCACTAATATGAAATAACTCAGGAAATAAAAAATTGTTACAGATTCTGGCTGTGAAGTCTGAAATTCTATGTTCCATTTTGTTCCGAGTTCTAGAATAAAAATAATTTGGTTCTTCTCATTTGAACACTTCAGGATCTTTATATTTTGCATATGTCTCACAGAAACACAAAATCATTCCTGTTGGAAGAGACCCTTAAGATCAAGTGCAACCCTTAACCCATCATGCTAGGTCACCACTAAACCATGTCCCTAAGTGAAACATCTACACCTCTTTTAAATATGTCCAGGGCTGGGGCCTTCCAACAGTTCCATGGGCAGCTTGTTCCAATGTTTGACAACTCTTTCAGTAAATAATTTTTTCCTAATATCCAGTCTAAACTTCCCTTGGTGCAACTTGAGGCCCTTTCCTCTTGTTCTATTACTTGCTACATGGGAGAAGAGACCAACCACCACCTTGCTGCAACCTCCTTTCAGATATTTGTAGGGAGTGATGTCTCCTCTCAGCATCTTTTTCTCCAGGCTAAACAACCACAGTTCCCTCATCCACTCCTCATAAGACTTGTTCTCTAGACCCTTCACCAGCTTTGTTGCCCTTCTTTGCATATGATTCAGCACCTCAATGTCCTTCTTGTAATGAAGGGTCCAAAACTGAACATGATATTTGAGGTGCATCCTCACCAGTGCTGAGTACAGGGGGACAATCATATGGGGTTGTTGTGGCACAAGTGCAGGACCCGGCCCTTGGCCTCATTGAAGCTCATACAATTTGCCTCAGTCTATAAATGCTGTCTGAGCAGATCCCTCTGTAGAGCCTCCCTACCCTCAAGCAGATGAACATTCCTGCCTAACTTGATGTTGTCTACAAATTTACTGTGGGTGCCCTTGATCCCCTCATCTGTGTCATTGATAATGATATTAAACAGAATTGGCTCCAATACTGAGCCCTGGGAACAGCACCTGTGACCAGATGCCAACTGGATTTAACTTCATTCATCACCACTCTCTGGGCCTGGCCAGGCAGACAACTGTTTATTCAGCAAAGTGTACACCCATACAAGCCATGAGCAGACAGTTTCTCCAGGAGAATGATGTGGGAAATGGTGTCAAAAGCTTTACTAATGTCCAGATAAACAATATCCACAGCCTTTCTCTCATCCACTAAGTGGGTCACCTTTTCAGTTATAGTAGTTTTTATTTCTGAACCTCTATTCACGCACTCATTCTTCATCTTCAGCATTATCAGTTTCATAGAAAACTGCTTCTAATCCTTAATAGTTTTTATTTATGTGATTGAAGCAACTTCTAACAGCTTGACTAAGAAAAAAAATATAGAAAATATAAAAGTATGTCTAACTAGTTTCTCCATTTTTAATTTTACTTTGTCCCTATATATTCTTCTTTTGTTTGTTTTTGATCTCTTTTCATTGCAATATTACTTTGAGTCTCTTAATTACCCAGTTAGCTCTCGAGCACTGAAATATTCATTGTCTTACTCTTTTGGGTTACGTGATTCAGATGATTTTCCCTCTTTGGTTTAAATAAGGAATTCGTGTTTCATGTTAATTTGGTAACTAGCTGGTGAAGTAGACACTGCTGTTTTCAGAAAGAAAAGAGGGAGAGGAGTCCAACAGATGGCATAATAGTAGCATTTTTAATAGAAAGAATAGGTCATATTTGGTACAAGCAACATCCTACCTTGACAAAATCTATGCTAGGACCATAAATTTATTGAGGCCTTAATTTTAATTGCTCATCACTGATTCATTTTTTTCTGCAGATATTAATAGGAAAGACTGTCCATATAAAATAATCAATATTATTTTGAAGAGCATCATGATATTTTCTTTAAAGCCTCTTGTCTAAATATGGAACAAACCCAGGCCTGGTTAACTTTTGAGATTACCACCATTAAGGCAGTCTAGCTGAAGATGTTGTGTAGTTTCTCTAATCAAAGATAGGAATAGAAAATTGAGAATCAGTACATCTCTATCTGAATATTGATTGTACAATATCTGTCTTTGTTCTTTCTGGAATTAGTTGGTGGTCTATTCCCCATTAGGAAACAGTTACCTGAGCAGAAGCTAATGTTACAGATGCTATAAAAAGAGCAGCAGCAGAGCAAACAGGTTTAAATCAGCTCAGTTCCAACAAAAACTCTTTCATCTTGAAACAATTTAAACTCTACCAAGGGCAAGTAAACAGAAAGTATATATTTTCTTTCACCCTCAACTGTCAGTAGTTGCTTTCACATTCCCTGTCTTCAGATACAAGGAAAGTTTTCATTTCTTACCTAGTACAAGAATCACTTAAACTGTTTTTCTTTCATTTACGTAGTTCTTACTGTATTTACATGACATTCAGTTGTGAAAGTTTTCTAAACTACTCACAGGTACAGAGCTATCAATGCAGCTACCTTAGCAGAGTCAAGATCTTTTTCTATAAATTGTGTTGAACACATAGAAATATAAAAGCAACTTCAGTAACTGAAATTTCTATATCAATAGTCTAGATCTCTGCAATTTAGTTAAAGTCTTTATATATGTTTATACATAGAAATAAAATCCTTTACATATATAAACACCAGAGAATAAGAAAGATCTAAAGAGTTCTTTTTTAAAAAGTGTGTGGATTCTGTATGTTTCTTTGCTTTTAGGTCTAGTATACCTCTTTTCTCAACTAAGAAAAGCCACGGACATATTGAAGAACCATCCTGATTGTTACAGAGTATTAAATTTGAGTTCCCTTAGAAAATGACAAAAATTTTGGCTGGCAAAAATGTTCTTCAAAAGTGAACTTGCATTAGCAATCATACTAACTGCTCCTACTGCTCAGAATATAGGATTAGGCTGAACAAAGAAAGGATTAATGTTTGTTCTTAAAAGCACAAAGGCCCAAATCTGCTCCTCAGTGCCCACTAGTCAGAGGTTCTAGCTTCTCAACTGTGCTAATGGTAAGAATTACTTGGGTGCTTTTTATTTAAATTCTGCAGACTTATCCACATGATTTCTGTTTGAAACCAATTAGTAAGTGCACATGGGAGCTATTCCATTTGCTGGGCTTTAAGACTGTACCCTCCAGCTGAGGGGAAAGTAACATCTGGAATTACGTCTCTCTTCAGCATCCTTCTGTAGCCTGAGAAAAAATGGTGGTGAGAACTAATATAGTTTACAGTGATCCTCATATTGTTCTTATCCTTAAAATTTGCTTATTTTGATTCACCTGAATGATTAATCTAGTTCCACCTCTTTAGCAACAGAGATTGGTATTAGGGAGGTCTTACAAATAAGTACAACCTAGAAAACATCAATTCCAGTTACTCTGACCCAAGAAGAGTATCCAGGCTGTCTAGGCACATTCTTCATAAGAACATTGAAACTTGTGTACTCAAGGAAATATCTTTAGGACTGAGAAACAAAATATTCAGTTTGCATATGCTGTATTTTGTTAAGTATCACCCTTGAGGAAAAATGCAAAGTACAGAGATGTTCTGCAGCTGCTATTATAAAGCACAGGGAGACAGACGTTCCTCTCTCCAGTTTATGTTTTGTGACAGCATAGTAGCTCATGCTGATATTTCAGTTATGGCTCCTAAAGTACTTTGAGTTCTTTTTCAGCTGTTGGAGTTCCGCCCCCCCGCCGTTATAAAGAAAACTGATTGGCATGCACCAAGAATATACATCTTTGTTCTGTTCTCTCAGTCTTTCACATTTCACACATTAGGGAATTGGCAATTATCAGCAGATGGTGCAAATTAGAATGTCATGATGTTACTTTAAATTTTCTCCAATGGCAGGTTATCTTTCTAATAAATCCAGGGGTTAACAAAACAGAAAGATAGTATTTCCCTTTCTTTGACCCCTTCACCTTTAGTTTTAAAATAAGTCCAAGAAACAAAGCTAGTAAATCCACATATTTTTGCTAACTGATTTCTTTGACCAGGTATAACTGTTCCTTAATTTATTCCTTAATCCAAAAGTTTTTCCCTTAGTTTTATCATTTAATCTGGAAGTTGACAAGGATGAACTCTAATGTCTATTATTATAGAGCAAAATGATTAGATATGAACCAGTCATCTAAAACACCTGAATGAGAAATAGTGAATTAATTGCTGAAAAAGGTAATGTACAATTCCATCAATGAGTACTTACTGAAAATCTAATCCAAGGGAATACTTAAAGAAGGAAAGTTATTAAAAATGGAAACTTCAAATTATTTGCCAGTGATGAAAGGTTACCAAACACTAGGATTAAAAAATGAGTTAGTCTTGTTGAAGTATACTACAGAAAGGAGGTGTAGATTGTTGTACAGTTCTTATTAAGGATAATATTTCTTATTATTTAATGTTTGTGATAAATCTCATTACTTCATTATTACATTTGTTTCCTTGTTAGCATGTTTTTAGGAACTAAAGATCTTGCTATCAGATTCAAAATAAATAAAGGTTAAAAGGAGAAAAAATGTTAAGTATAAATTAGATTTAAAAAAGGTCCTGATTCTCTTTCTCAAACTAGAAATTAGATTTTTTAGAGTTAAACATTTTTCAGACAATAACCTGGTGCTCCTTGGTTAATCAGACGTCCATGTCTGTTTCAATAACAACAGTTGTGAACAGAATGCTATTTCAGTGCTCACGTTTTGTCATTTACTCTCTGTTTAGGCTTATTTCCTGAGCCATACTCAAATATGTTTAGGAATAATTTACAAGGAATCCACAAATGGTGATAAACCCACCCAGAGTTCATAAAAATCCTAACTGAAATTTCAAAAATACCCTATTAAAAGAATTTTTTACCATTAATAATATATAAAGATTTAAAACAAACAAATAACATTCAAAGTCTTTGTATTTCCACTCATTTATTAACATGTATGAATTTTCTTGACTTCATTTTTTCATTGACCAGGATCTGACAGTGTCAGATTTTACTAGTTGCTAGTGGTTTTGAGCTTCCATATATTTAAGCAAAGTTTTAATAAATAAAAAAAACATATTATTAAAACAGGACTACAGAGATGATATCTTGTAAGCTTTTTTTCTTTTCATGTTTCATTTGGTACTGATTTATTTAACAGTGTTCTTTTAAACATCAGTGATGCTCTATCTGTTCTGGGAACAAATGTAATTACAGGGTTTCAATCTTCACACACTTCTTCCGGGCTTATATTGGTATACTAACTTAATTATCTGTAATGGAATTACTCTTGATTTACACTGCTTTACCTGAACTGAAAATCCAGTCTATGAAATACTTGGCCTGTCTCCTGCAAGCATATACACTAAAGTTTGCAGGCTTTTACATAAAGAAATGGGCAAGTGCTGCATAGGCATACAATTATTTCCATTTCTATATTGTAAAAAAAAAAAAAAAAACCAAAAAAAAAAACCAACAAAAAACAAAAACCAGTTCAATATTTTCCTATAATTTACCATAAAATTTAGCATATAAGTTTTGGCTATATAGTTGCATAATACATCCTTGAACTTTACAAACCAGTCTAGGCCAACTTCTATTTCCACCTGTTTTAAAGGCAGAATTTTTGTCAACTTCAGTGGGAAGAATTCCTTTTCTGGAAAACATCTTTTTTTTTTTAAACCACTGGAGGGAAACAAAGAAGCTGCTTTAAAACAAAGTCCATTCTAGCAGCTTAATATTTGTTATTTTTTAGATTTCTTTTTAAAAAGGGTGAAAGAAGTGTGGGTAGTTTTATCAATGAGAAGACCCTCTGCCATCAAGGCTTGAGCACAATGTCTTTGAAAGACCCTTTGTACAAATGCTAGCATTTGAAAAGGACAAACAGGGAAATAAACCTCAAAGGGGATGACAATAGGATATGGAGAGGAAGTGGGTGGGTTAGTGCATCTGAGAAGCAAAGCTCCTTATAAAGGCACTGAAGAGGTTTAAGGTTCTATTTAGCAACAAAAGGAGTTATGGAACAGGGCATAATTTTCCCACAGGATTTTTGTCTTTT
This sequence comes from Megaceryle torquata, assembly GCA_024611175.1. Lineage (NCBI taxonomy): Eukaryota > Metazoa > Chordata > Aves > Coraciiformes > Cerylidae > Megaceryle > Megaceryle torquata. The sequence continues at coordinate 73,772 of JANIJG010014222.1, read as the reverse complement.
GATGTTTTTAAAACAGAGATTAAAAAAAAAAAAAAAAGGCAAGCATAGTTCGTAAATTGATAGGCTGAAAGTTTGTATAGTAGAGTGTATCTATTTACACATGAGAAAGGTAGGGTACCACGAATATGCTGATGTATGTAAAATCAATTGAACTCAACCTTCATTGGGAAAAGTATTAGAAAGTTTGAAAAATGTTGATTACTATTTGAAAGTCCATTAATTTTCCTTCCCCTCTTAGTATGTGTGAACTCTCTGTATGCTACAGAGATCTAATCTTAATCTAGTTTTAGGACTACACCTGCCATTAACATTGTTCTACAAAGTGTCTCTATTTCTAACCTTGGTAAAGTGACCCAAATGTAGGCCTCTGCACTCAGAGTGGGCACTGACTGCAAAAATTAAATATCTTAGTGGAGGACTTAGTGGTCCTCTCAGAAGACATCGCCACTGTTGGAGCTCTTCCAGAACCTCTTGAACTATATTTTACCTCATAAAAACTCCATAGAATGAACTATTATGCTAGAGGGAAGCCAAGAAAGGAGTGTAGGAAATGTTTTTGCTTTTAAATTAGAAGTAAAGTATTCCTAGTCTATGGGTCCTAAGTATGTTGTTCATATTGAGAACCTATTTTCTTGGGTCAATGCTCTTTAACTATTGCAGAATACAAGAACTCTTTTATCCTTCTGAGATGTGAATTTCCCCTGCTGGCTAGGGGTAGACAGACCCATTTATAACAATGTGAAGCCATTACTCACCAATCTCCTCCATATAGCTTATATCATGGCATAAATTTCCATATACATAACTTCAAAAGCATACAAATTTGTCTTGATAGTTTGCTTCTAATTACCTAGACTGCCCTGCTCTGCTCATTTCACAATATGTCAGCACAAGAGAAGGACAGGGCATGGGATCAGAAACCCTAGCTTTAGAACATATTGAAGAGTTGAAATGACATCTTTTTGTTCAATCATTTTAAAGCTTATGGAGGACTTATATATGGATAACCCTGTGCTCAGCTTTCCAGTAGGATTATGCTTGTATTTTTTATTACAATTTCAGTGGGAAAGAAACATAGCACAGTTCAGAACTGGTGACCCAAAGCCATCATGACAATTACCATTAAGTTATTTTTGCTTTGTGCCTTTTCTTTTGGTGGTCATGAAGACATTAATCAACATTTGGATCCTTTCAGGCTAGGTCCCAGTTTTCCTATGCTATGCTCTGTAGTTATTTTGTACTTTTGCTAAGAAGGTCAATGTCCTCTGGTGGTAGTGCACCCACATTGCTGCCTGTGGGATGAAGGTAGCTTAAACCGATAGTTCTAGCAACACTGCAAGATGAGAATTGGACCACTCCTTTCTTACATAAGCCTACCCATGTTACACACTCAAAATTGAAGGTACAAGATAGTAGAAAAGCTTTTCCTCAGATATAGGCATGATTCTACACATAATGAATAGTTGCAATTTGGTTTCAAAAGTGTGCTCAAGTCTAGGCTTGTGACCCAATACAGGAGCGCGGTCATCCCTCCAGCCCTGAAGCTTTGCAGGTTGCAGGGAGGGGGAAGAAAAGTTAAAACACACAAAAAGATGGCTAAGTTCGCTAGAAGCAATATCAAACAAAACCAGTGATTTGTTGGAAATGTGTTTTTTTAAAGCATTTAATTTTAATGACATGGTAAGAGACAGGAAGAGGACAAAATGAGTTTAAAAAAGGAGAAAAAAGCATTAAGGGAGCAGAATGAGGAAAGCGGATGGAAAGACTGAATGACAAGTGCTGAAGGTTGGAGAAAATACTGATCACAACATAGCAGTAAAAAAAATTCAGCTCATTCCAGAGGAAATATTGTCAGGATCTGCTGATAGCTCTGCTCAGTATTCTCTGCTAGCTTCACTCTTTGGGGGATTTGTTAAAAAAAAATAAAGAGGGAAAGTCTAAATGTCATCTTGAGTTTCACAGGTTATATTAAAACCTTAAATTGTATGAATTTATCCCTAAGATTTGTTTTACTGACAAAATATCATCATCTGATGTAGTGTTTCATAGTAGAGGCTTTAACCTACCTGTCCCTTGTGACAGTTGAATCAGTACAAGGGGAATAGAAACTTAAGCCCCAAGCAGCCACACAGCTGTATGTCCTTTACATCCACTGAGGGAAGCCCACACTCCTTTGCATTTGTATAGAGAAAAAAGGGACACAGGAGGGAATCTGCCCTGCAGTTGCTAATGTCTTCCACATTGCTATTACTCCATCAGACTGCACCCATTACTACCCAGAGGCTAGTTCAGCCTCTCTGGAATTTTTTATGAAGTCCTGCAGACTGAAAGCATGCCAGCCTTTTTACCAGTACTTCTGATTTTGCGTGAGTACAATCACATTAGGAGAAAAACACATGGGAGAATCAAATCCCATAAATGGAATAGAAAATCCCTTTGGAAGATTAGTTCAGACCAATGTTAAAAGAATATTTTGTGTGCATGTCAGGTTCTTTGCCAGTCTCAAAGTAGTCATTTGGATTCACTTCATTATAGGCACTGCAGTACCTTAGGAGAGAAATAGAGTGTGAGACAGAGTAATAATAACCCTTGAACGATGAAGTCTTTCTCCTAGCACAACTTGAAATAATTCAGACAGCTATCTTTTAATCAAATATAGAGGCATCAGTGTAACTGAATTCAGCATAACTAGCACCCACGACGAGAAAAAAAAGAGCACAGAGGGACACAGAGGACAGAAGGACACACTAGATAAAGTGAAGGGACCACTGTGTCATGGACATAGATTTAAACAGAAGCATGAATACCTGCTCGACTGGAGAATAAACACATGCTGTAAAGATGGTCTGATCTATTCCTTTTTAAGTCAAGAGGACTTTCCCCACTGACTTTAGCGGGAGAGAAAACAGGCCGTTTATTGTCCAGCCCTGCTTCTTTATACTAGTCTGATTCTTGTTCTCTACTTTTCCACTTGGACTTTCTGGCCTGTGTTCTCCACCTTCATCCTGGGTGTTTCTTTGTTATAAATTTTCTTTCTCTGGTAATGCATTGTAATTTGTTCTTTTTATGACACTGATATTTTAAATAACTAGAATAATCACTGTATTTCAGGAGCAGGTGACCAGGTAAATATCAGTGAGGATCAAATGACAAAGCTGTTTTATGAAAACTAGGATAAAAGCAGAATTTAAACTCTTAACATACTGTGTGAATTCCCATTTGTCCTTGAATGTTGAGTGGATGAAATACTTATTAACTGGCTTTCCCATTGGGCTTTTTTCCATATACCTATTCCTACATAAAACTTTAGGTTCAGATCCTGATTCGGTAAAATTATTCACTAGTGTTGATTTTCACGATTGTAAATAGTAGAGATGTGTCTCATATGAAAATTTCCTCCATTAAAATCTCTCTGTTTACAAACAAAAACATCCTGTGCAAGCATGGATTTATTTCAGACATGTTGTTTATCATGAGTTTTACTTCAAAATGTAATTAATATTTGTAGAAATGAAAGTAAAGGGTTTTTTTAAAATGGTTTATTCTTTTTTTTATTTACTAAGAACAGACCTAAGTAAATATTTTAAGACCTGTTTATACAAACATTGATTAACATGTCATGAATGCTATCAGGAAAAGTAAAATTAACCCAATTTGAACTTTCTTAAATGAAAACAATTTGAGACTTGCTGTCTATAATGTTTTCTTTTCCTTTCCAATGTCTTTAATGAACAGTTTAATTAACTTTTGTAGAACTGTCCCCCTCCTTGAACATAGGCATGTACTTAAATACCTTATTTAATAAAAGTGGTGTGTTTGGTGATTTTTGTTTGTTTGGGGGGTTTTTTGGTTTTGGTTTTGTGTGGGTTTTTTGGTTTGGTTGGTTGGTTTGTTTTGTTTGGGTTTCGGCTTTTTTGTTGTTTTAACTTTCTACCTGCATCTCAGCAGTAGGATTCATCTACCATTACCTATCTCAAAGTTACATGTTTAGTCCAAGCTACTAATCTAGTTTTTTTTTTTTTTCGTGGTGAAAGGAGAAAGATAGTTATCTCAAGAAAGTAATTCCTTCCATCCAAAGATAAGGTGTTTGTGACTGATGAGATGAATTGCCCTCAGAAGGCACCATGTTTGGTTTAACTGTAAAGGAAAAAGACATAGCTGTTATGACTAGAATTTTAAAGGCTAGGCAGTAGTGGTTTGGAGTGATGAAACCCTTGCAAGATACTAATGATTGCTTAATTTTTGCAACTGTTTTGAGCTTTGTTGGCTACTCCTTCTGTAGTCAGGGAAGCATACCACAGCAAGAATTCAAAAAAGTAGATACTGAGCTGTATGTAACAGCTTCTTACTTTTCATTCTTTTCCTGTTGATTATCCTTCATTGACATTTCCTGAGTTTTCCTCCTGCTCTCATCCTTCTTCATCACTTCATCATCAACAACTATGCTGGTTCTGTATTAGCCTAATTCAAATGAATTTATGAATGGACTTAATTTTTAATTCCTTCCTTCACAAATGCCTTGTGAGGCAGGAGGGGATTCATGTCCCTGTTAAGCACTGACTGGATCCAAACTAATTTTCCTTTTATAAAAACTTTTTTTTTAATATGACAAAATTTAAATAATCATACTGAACAGATATATTTCCCTCTCTGACAGTCAACAGGTCATGTTTTCAACTTTCTATCCTTTATGTAGTGAGCCAATTTGCTTGTTAGATGTTTTCATATTATACCAATAGGTGTCACTAGAAATTTCTTTATTTCTCTATAAAAAAGGACAGTGACAAGAGATGTATCTGTTTGTCAGTACAGTAGAGCACTAAAAGAAAATAAGATCTTACAAGGCCTGTAGAGAAGCAAAATAGCAATGCTGGCATGGCCTGCAGCTCTTTCTTACAACTATTTGATCATGGAGATGCCAAGGTAGTATTGCTTAATTATTTTGTAATTCTCATTTTATACTACATATACTTACTTGCTGTAGAAATTTAGGTAGCATGGGGACTTGGGCTATATTTCCTGCTGTCGTAAATGGGTAACATTTGAATGAGGCTGAAACCGTTTCTCTGCCTGCTGAAGAATTGTTAGATCTGGTAATTAACACTTGTCTGTGGTATCATGAGGCATGTCTTGACAATATGCAAATTCATTATTATTTTGGCAAATTTAGTCCAGAGTTCTATAATGATTTTTTTCAACTAGAGCGTTTTTAATTGGTTTCATAAACTGGATAGAAAAATATTCATGGGATACTGATGATGGTATTTTTCATGGCATCTTTGGAGGAGATATTCAACACTTTTTACACCACCTTTTATTTTGGCAGTGAATAAAGGTGAAAATTGGAAGGATTATGTTCTTTAGATGTCTAAACTACTGTAAGAAGGACTCAACATAGACAAAAAATTATTGTACACAGGAATCTAATTCTTTTATACACACACATTTCATAGTGATTGTCTCAGAGGCTCAATATGTACATAATTATTTTCATTTAGTATGTAATAAATACGGATTATTTTTGCAGAAGTTGAACTGTCATTCTTCTCTGGACTTGGGTTATGACATATATATCACATTTGGGATATCTTAAAGTTATTTGTAAGATTACCTGTTATTATATATATTCACAGGTGATATTTACTTTTTCACTCACAGTGCCCTTTAAGCACACATTTTAAAGTAAGCATATAGCCATTTTTTTTAATTAAGGATTCCTCTGTACCTCTGTTTCTTCTCTGTCATTAACTACTTGTTAGTTTCTCTTAGTCTGATAATAAGAATTTTATATTTAAAATATACAGAAAACAATAGCAAGAAATACTTTCTATAATGCTCTGGTCACTGCCATGAGATTTTTTCAGTCTGATTTGTTATGCTATTTGTGGAAAAGGTTATCAATGCAAATAAATTGAAGCTTTTGCAGCTTCTTGAAAAGACAAATGATATTTAGAGATTTCAGGAAAACTTCATTCCATCCACAGTTTTTTTTACCAGTATACATGCTATCTCCAAGGAACTTAGGCATGTGAGGTTCAGCTTGGTTAGCAGATGGTATAAGCTACTTTAGCAAGTGCAGAATTACACAATACGGGATGTAAAGGGACTTAAGAGCCATCTTCAGCAGAAATAGGTGGACATTCCATTTATAATGAGGAAAAAGAGAGAAAACATGAACTTCACAGGCCATACAGCCATAGTTTTATTAAATTATGAAGGAATAGCTGTGTAGCCACGTTCTTTTCAGTCCACTAGTACATCTCTGCCTACAGAATCATTCCTACATTTCTTTTTATCCATTTAGCTATTGAAACACTTTCTGGCAAATTGAGATCTGATCCAGTTTCACCCTAGCTTTAAGGCAAGGTAAGCCATTCATATCTGCAGTCATTTCATGTATCAATACAAATCAGGAAAAGAGATTATTTAGAAAAAAGTAGACAATTTCACACATACTTATCCTGTCTTTATGTACCATTACTCCCTTACTTTGGAACTATATTTCAGTAGTATAAGCAAACAGACAAACATATGTATCTCATATTTTTACCTCTACTTATTCTTGTGACATATATATTTCCAACTCAAGCCAAACATAAAGATGAGTGTTTAATGCTTTGAAGGCAATTCAGAAGTTTTCACACAAAACCAGGCATTGAATGGACACTCGTACCCAAACACTTGGAAAAAAACTTTACATCAGATCAAAATTAAAATTATTGGGAGCTTAATCCTGTGAGGTACTGAATAGCTTCAGCTTCCTGTTAAAATTCTGGGAGTAGGTGAGGGAAAGCTTGAGAAAGATAACTCAACACCTTTCATGACTGAGCTCAAGATGAATTAGTGCAATATACCCAGTGTCATGTCTTATTGCTTAATTGACTACCTGTAGGTATAATATAGCTGACTTTACCAGGGAAAAATAATTTTGATGTATTTGATGTATTGTATATTATAAGGAAGTGTGCATGAGGTTATTAATGTCTTGCATATCTGTGATATATTCCAAGGGTGCAGATAATGCTTTTCATCATAGACAGTACTAGCCTATTATGACTATTATTCTGAAACTTTCTATTTTTGTTTTAATGATTTTTTTTTAATTGTATTTTTCCTTACATTGCCTGATCTGCATTTAGGAGTTTAGTAGTGATTTTGGCATAAAGAATTATACTGTAAATGTTGCAGAACTTTAGTTGGAACACAGCAGTTGGAGATATTGACTATAATATAAATACAGATTACTACAATTTAAATTGTTGCTAATTTATTATAAGCAAGTGAGTAGTTAATTGTCCTCTTTGGCTCATAAACCTCAAGAACTATCCATGAGAGGTCAAGTGGCTGGACTATGCTCTCTAAATAAATGTAGGTCTATCACATTAAAAAAAAAAGAAGTCTAATGATTATTATCTTTTTGCAATTTTTTCGTAAATCTTCCAGAGTTGTTTAAAGAACAAGGCAGATAATTTAAAGGACAAATTTTAAAATGTTGTAAACCAGTCCTGAGAGCAAAGAAATTTGTCATAGAATTCAGTTGGTATGAGTGCAAGAGATCTTGGTAGGGCAATTAAAAATCATGTTTGAATTTTCCAGCAAAGAGTTAGCAGCCTTATTAAAAGAGTCTAGATACTTTAAAGAAATAGGCATTCAGACTGAATTCCAAGATCTAATTTTTCTCTTATAGGCTTTTGGGTTTGTGGTTTTTTTTCAAAGATTATGGTTTACAGTGAAATTCAACTTTTTAGGAAGTTATGTTCTCCTGGAAACAGGCTGCATTTTGTCATGCTCCACCAATACTAGTCAACCCATTAATGATTATATTCTCATGCCTTTTCACAATTATCTCCCTGTACTGAGATGTATAACAAAACTCCTCTCTAAACAGTGGAAAAAGTTCCAAGTGAAAATTTGCTTATTGCCATTCAAAAGCAAACAGCATATAGTATGTAACATTGCACTGTATACATCAAGTACAAGTGCATACAGCAACATTTAGGACAGACAACTCAAATATGTTTTGTTATCTCACTTTTTAGGTAAGAAGAATCTTAAAGCAGGTTGCTAACCTGAGGATGCCTATCCCTGCCTCTAACTCCCAGTGAAAACATGTCTGTGGCATGGTTTTCACTGTTTTTTATTCCAGGGCCATCATTTATATTTCATATCAATGTGAAAGTCAGGAGTACTGGGCTACTAACAGCTTAGGCAGAGATGTTACAGTTTAGATGTGACTATAACTCTTTCACATATTCATTGCCTTGTTGCTTCAGGGTCTCAATTTTGTATATTTAGATCATGATATCACTGTCCACTGCCTTTCTCCCACCTGATATGCTTTGTGTCAATCTTATCTGGCTGGTGGAAATATGTAAGGTTTAGCCCATTAAACTGTGCATGTTGAAGGAGCTTTTGGAGATATGTCAAAGTCTGAGAAATGTTTCCATCTGAAGATATTTTTCATACTAACTGCCTACTATTTTACAGGCTACATGTAACAGTACCTCAATAAAGGGCATGCTAAGTCAAATATTTGATCTGTTCATGTCATGATAACACATTAATCACATTTAGATCAACAACTATTCCTAATAGCACAAAAGAGTTGTTTTCCATGTAAGTATTTTGGGTAATTTATGAGGTCTAGTTAGGAGGAAAGCTGCCTGCAGCTAATTCAAATACACCAAGAGTGCAATAATGTGTAGAATGTTTTTACATTTACTAGGAGCCTGTAGTTTTACAGTCTGTAGATATATCAGTAATAATCTTTCAATGAAAATAAAGGATAGTCTGAAATTACTGGAAAAAAAAATTTCCAGATTAAGCTTGGAGAATTCATCTGGAAAAATCTGCTTTCTTTCTGTTCTTGAAAATGAGCTGTTCCCTGGCAATGCTTAAGACATTGAATGTTCTCCAAGTGACTTCAGAAAGACTGAGAAGACTATGAAAGAATACTGAGGTTCAATTACTGTTTTTATCATAAACTACAAAAGAAAACGAAATCAAAAGAAAACACACACACACAAAAGCAAACAAAAATAAATAAACAGAAACAAACAAACAAAATAAAACAAACAAACCAAAACCAAACAGAAAACCCCAAACCAACCAACCAAACAAAAAACCAAAAAGCAAAGCAAAAGTATAAATATAAAAAAACCCCCATCATCATGGAGTATTTAAAAAATTACAGCACAGCCCTTACAGTAAAAACATAGCAAAGATACTCCATAATTATGGTTTAACTGACTTACATCTATGTGTAGAAGTTATTATAGCTTAATTTGTAGTGGAAGAACACCATACATATATAGAATGATAATAATTGCTGGAAGAGAAGAATAGCTGTAGTAAAGTGAAATACTGAGAAGGGGTTATATACAATCCAAAGATCACTTAAGGCTCACTAAAATTCTACTGAAATATCAAGTCCTGAACTTGGGTTTAAAATGATCCCATTGGTTTTAGCTATATTTCTTGAAGAAATAACTTTTCAGTTATCTTCAAGCCTCCACCCAGTCACTAGACATAGAAACAATTAGCATACTCATTTTAACTTCCACTTGTAATTTTTTCTTCCAAGAAAAATGAAAATAAAAGGGAAAAAAAAAAAAAAACAAACCAAAAACAAGAGAGAGAAGAAAAGACATACAGCAGAGACACTATCTATTAAAAATGTAGAAGAAGCGATTGTCTTTAACAAGAGTTAAGAAATATTTTCCAGTTTGTTTGTAACAGGTCTTTGCTTTCAATCATCTTCTCTAAAGACACATCATCAAGCTTTTGGAGAGAAGAGGATAAGTATCTCTGAATGCCCTAAAAAAATCTAAGTGCAGTGGCTAGAGTAACAACAGGTAGATCTAAATCTATACAACTAAATATGGACACCAAAAAAATACAAGTCCAGATTGATTGAGTGATCTTCTACACTGCAGTGGACTTAAGGATACTTTTCCATTTCTAGGGAGACTAATGAATAGCTATCAAGTTGCTGATCAAAATAACTCTTCCTTGATCTACCGTGTTAAGAAAGCATATATTGCTGGCAGCCCTTCTGCTGTATGCTGTGCTGATCATGCATATTAGTAGGGATGTGAGTCCTTTAAGAGTAAATTCTGTTTTATCCTGTGTTTTTAATAGCTTCTTCTTTCTATTTTAGCTTTCTTGCACACACACACCCCCTCCCTAGTAATTGTCTGTGTATGCCGACAAGATCTTTACCAGGAAACCATCAGGTAGACTAGATTCAAATGGTTGTTGCTCATCTGTTCTTCTTCCAGGAAGATTACAGTTTACTGGCATCACATAATTACTGAGGTATAAATCTGTACTTTCTGCTTCCTATTTGAGATCTCAGTAACTAGAGCCATGTGAAAAAATATCCTGTTGCCAGGAAAACTAGAGAAAATTGTTCTGTCAGAGTTTTGAGAACTGGGAATTATTCTCAAAAATACTAAAAACACATTATCTTTTATACATTCCCTAAGGCAAGTGTATTAAAGTGTAGACTTAGTAGATACCAGTTAACACAAATTTGTTTGTCATATACAATGTGCTACAACCAAAAGAGAACTTGGATGGTTCAGATCTGTGTGGAGAGCTCATGAGAGCCTCTGTATCTTAATAGACCATGTTAGCTCTCTGATGAATTCCTTTTGGGAACCATGAAAGGGAATAAGGCAATCCCAAACAAAAAGATTAATTGATGCTATGTGCTATTAATGCATGGAGAAGGCAAGATGGATTACTGAACCTGCTTTTTTTTTTTTTTTTTTTCCTTTCTCATTTTATCCTTCCCTTGTAATTTCTGTGTGGAAATGACTTTTCTGTTTCCTCCATAAATGTGAGTGGACTCCTAGTATAATGAGTCTGTGGTGTTTTATCAAAGCCTTCAGGTACTACTAATATAATAGCATCTATTCTAGTACAAATTCAGTTAGCCTGAAATCTTCACTCAAAGAAGTGACAGACCAGAAGCTTTCCAATCCTGTAAGTTTCTCACTACTTGTGGCAATAAACTCTGCTACTTCCAAATCTCTCTTTAAGCAAAAAATCAGCCTACTCTTCATGCAAGGAGACATGGGAATGGGAGGACAAAATGCTTTTGACTCTCAGGCTGGCAGGAATATTGTTTTTCCATTTAAAAATATTGTAGTGTCTTTTCATCTATTATCTTAAGTCTTCTAGTCTCTACTTCAGAAATAAAACAGGTCAATGGGATTTAGTCCCTTAAGACATTCAGCCAGATGACTGAGTTTGAGGCTCAGTCCTTTGTCCAGACCATCAAACAATGTTTTTAAGCCAAAGTCAACAGAATCAGGGTGCATGAAATAGCCATGACCTTAAGGTTTCATCCCTTTTTTCTCCTATTTTATTTCAAAATTTAAGCAGAATTAAGACACAATAGTGAAAAGTATTAAGACTATCATTTCTCCTATATCAAAAATCAGAAAAAGAAAATTACTGTTTTCATACATTTCTAATTGCATGTGGAAAACTTGAGGTCTGAACCTTGACATGTTAATTTTCAACTGGTACAATATTTCCTGGAAAGAATGCACTGTGAGCAAAAATATCACATAATGGGACTCTGTGGAAAAGATCACAGAATGGTAGGGATTGGAAGGGGATGATCTTTGGAAGTTATTTAGTCCAGTTTTCCTGCTATATCAGGTTCATCTAGAACAGGTTTCACAGGAATGTATACAGGTAGATTTTTAATATCTCCAGAGAAGAAGATTGAGAAGACTGTTCCAGTTCTCTGTCACCTTCCAAATAAAGACGTTTTTCCTTATGCTAGATGGAACTTCCTGTGTTCCAGGTTGTGATCATGGCCCCTTGTTCTGTCTCTGGACACCACCAAAAAGAGACTAACTCCATCCTCTTAACACCCACCCTTTAGATATTTACAAGCATTAATAAGATCCCTTGTCAGTGTTGTCTTCTCCAGGCTAAACAGACCCAGGACTCTCAGCCTTTCCTCCCAAGAGAGAAGCTCCAGTTCCCTAACCATCTTTGTAGCCTTCTGTTGGACTATCTCCAGTGGTCCCTGTCTCTCTTAAACTGGGGTCACAGAACTGGACACATTACTCTAGATGTGGCCTCACTAGGGCAGAGTAGAGATAGTGGAGAACCTCCCTCAATGTGCTGTCCACACTCTTGCTTAAGGGACCCCAGGATACCACTGGCTTTCTTTTTTTTTTTTTTTTTAACAGTACAGACCAAAGGAAAGAAGACATTCAGTAACTCCACCTTCTCTGTATCCTCTCTCACTAGGGCACCCACTTCATCAAGCATCAGGTCCACATTTTCCCTTGTCTTCCTTTTGCTACTGATGTAGTTGAACGAACCCTTCTTGTTGCCTTTGACATCCATTGCCAGATTTAATTCCAAGTGGGCCTTGGCCTTCCTCATTGCATTCCTACATACTCTGAAAACATTGCTATATTCCTCCCAAGGGGACAGGCCCTTTTTTCCACATTCTGTAAGCTTCCTTCTTCCAGTTGAGTTTTTCTAGAAGGTCCTTGCTCATTACCCCTTCTGATGTCCAGATTTCTAATCCTACCTATTGCCATGCTTCTTCATTGCATGATCCTGAACTCTACCATCTCATGATCTATGAATCAGTACAGTTTGGAGAATGAAACACATGTCCTGGATAACATTTTTAGTTTTGATAACATAATTGCAGAAAGACTGAATAGTCAGTCAATATAAAAGATTTGTATAACAGTAATGTCCAGGTAGTAGTGAGTGAGTGAGTGGGCTGTTTATACTCTGGAAGTAGAGATTAAGAATTTAGGAATAGTTAGTCCAAAAGACATAAAACCAAAGGAAAGATGCAGTGAAAGTATGCCAAGTGTTCTAGTGTACTTATTTCTATAAAATACATGTTGGCTGTTAGTCTGGTATTTAAAACAAAACTTTTGAAATTGGCATTGTTATTCTTGTAAGAAATAATCAACCCAAGGAACTCACTTCCATATATAATATTTTGCAGAGATTCCAATGTAAGCCTAAAATCAGATTAACCTTTTGTAAGACTCATCATTGCACAGAACCAAAAGCAATCAATCTTCATGCACCAGGACATCAGCTGGTCATCAACTGGTGGCAGGGCAAATGTTCTCATACATCAAGGGCAGGAAACAAGAGCTTTAAGTTAGCTAAATGTTGTGTTACCCTCTGAAAACTGAGTATGACAGTAGAATAGTGTTTTATTCATTCAGTATTTCTCAAGAACACCCAGATAATTTTAATGTTACTTACACTTTATAACCTGCAATCTCTATAAACTCAGCTGAGATCTGAAGTCCAAACTGCATTCTCTTGAGATATGCAATTTGACAACTTCACTGGATAATGAAGTTTCTACCCAAAAGGAATATATGAAGAGGAGTAGCCAATTTACACTGCATGGGTAAGTACAGCTCACAAGCTCACATGTGAAGGCATAGATCATCAGCTTAGCAGTAAGGCTGCAGAGTATGTCCTCCTTCCTAGGATGAAGAGTCTACTGCAGCAGATACTGCTTGATGCCCTGAGACTCAGCTGCAGGCCTGATATTATGCAGTGAAGAGATAAAAAACCATTACCACTTTCCTGTTCAAATTGCTCCTTGAATTTCCCTTTTCTTCTTAACTCCTGAAGGTGTAAATTAAGTGTTTAGTAGCCATAAGGTTTGGATGTATGGCCCACATGTCAGGAAAAATTTACAGACCCTGGGCATTATCACAGAATCACAGAATGTAAGGGGTTGGAAGGGACCTCTGAAGATCATTGTGTCCAACCCCCCTGCCAGAGCAGGACGAAACTAGAGCAGATCATGCAGAATTGTATATTATCTATGCAAACATGAACTTACAAATGATAATTACAAGTCAGAAAGTTTTCTCAAAGCTAGATTGACTTCAGTATATATATATAAACATAAATAAAAATAAAAAGATAAACAAAAGAGTTGTATTATTCTCTTTGATTTGAGGGAATGACAAGATCACAGCAGACTATATTTCAGTCAGTGTGAAGGGTGGGAAGAAAGCTACATACTATTATTTCTTATTTATTTAAGTTTAAGGAGGCAGAGAAAAGGAGTTTTGCAAAGATCTGAAAATGACTGTCTAAAGTATCTCTTTTTTTCCAGGAATATTAGGAGGCGTTGAACCTATGACCTACTTCTAGAAAGACTTGTAAGCATTTATTATTATTGTTGTTGTTGTTATTATTTATGGATTTATGCTTGCCACGTGAAAATAAAAGCTATTTATCAAAAGTAAGTTCTTAGTGTTAAGAGTTAGTGTAAAATACATTTTATTATTTAGTTTATTCAAATATTCACAGGTTTTCTTATTCAACTGAAAAGCATGATCACAGAGCTGTGTTTCCAGATTTGAAAGATAAAAATGAAATGATCTGCACACTCACCTTTCTAATGGACATTGAAAAATACACTCTGTTCCTGAGGGTCCATAGGAAAGCACCTTCAAGCTGCCAGATTATATATGTTTCTAACTGCAGTGAACTGATATACACTTCAGTTGAGCAGGGATGTCAGGCACTGAATTAATATTTTATCTATTCCTGTGTTCTGGGAAAAGAAAAAGGTTTCTTCTGCCCTAGAGAAAACAGTAGAATTCAACCATGAATGAAGAGCAAAGAAAGAACTGGTTATTAGCATTAAAATTTCTGCATACTCAGTCAGACATCATACATAAGGTAGGTCACAAGAAGCTATACAGAAACTATGCTGCATGGTTCTGACTCTAAGCTGCTGCTTCACACGTTGCTGAAGAATGAAATTTTAGTAGCATTTCTTGTGTCTTATGATACAACTACATAGGAGTTTGCAGCTTAACACACCACCCACCACTTATCATACTTCTAGTGTTATACAAAAATGAGTTTTCTGTTATATTAGTGAATAATAATCTACAATTACAAGAAATGTAAGAAGCTACTTGCCATCTAATTTTTATGTGCTATTTAAACTGTTTTGACTAACCCTAAACACAGGATATCATTGTCCTTTTGCCACATCAGCTTCTGTCTAGAATCCTGAGCTGCTAAAAACCCATATGATTTCTGCTATAGAAAATTCATTTCATTAGAAAAGCTAATGATGAGGTCTGCAGATCCTTTTCTCTCTTCTCTGATTAATCTTTTTCAGCAACATGAACAGTGGGATTGAGTGCACCCCTCAGCAAGTTTGTGGATGACACCAAGCTGTGTGGTGTGTTCAGCATGCTGAAGGGAAGGGATGCCATGCAGAGGGACCTTGACAGGTTTTACAGGTGGGGCCATCCAAACCTCATGAATTTCAACAAGGCCAGCTGCACCTGGGTTGAGGCAATCCCAAATACAGGATGGGCAATAAATGGATTTTAAGCAGCCCTGTAGAGAAAGACCTGAGGGTGTTGATGGATAAAAAACTGAGTATGACCCAGAAATATATACTTGCAGCCCAGAAAGCCAGTAACATCCTTGGCTGCTTCAAGAGAAGTGCGGACAGAAGGTTGAGGGAGGTGATTCTTCCCCTCTACTCTGCTCTCGTGATACTCCACCTGGAGTACTGTGTCCAGCTCTGTGGCCCCCAGTGTAAGAAAGACATAGACCTGTTCAAGTGAGTCTAGAGGAGAGCCACAAAGATGACTGGGGGACTGGACCATCCCCCCACTAAAGACAGGTTGAGATAGTTGGGGTTGTTTAGCCTTGAGAAGTGAAGGTTCTGAGGACTCCTTACAGCATAGTACTTAAAGAGGACCTACAGAAAAGATGAGGAGGGACATTTTATCAGGAATTGTAGTGATAGGATGTGGGTTAACAATTTCAAAATGAAAGAGAGTATATTTTGGTTAGATATAAATAATTTTTTTACTGTGAGGGTGGTGAAACTGGAACAGGTTGCTTAGAAAAGTTGTGGATACCCCTATCCCTAGAAGTGTTCAAGGACAGGCTGGATGGGGTTTTGAGTACTGTGATCTAGTAGAAGGTGCCCCTGCCTATGTCAGGAGGTTGGGAACTAGATGATTTTAAGGTGTCTTCAAACCCAAACCTTTCTAAGATTCTATTCTATAATTTAATACACATCTGCAGATCTTAAATTATTACTGTTTATATACCTGTAGAGAACAGAGAACCACAACCATGTGATAATGATTTGCATTATAGTATTTTATTCTGAGGCCCTTCTGCTTTTCAAAAAAGGAAATTAGATTAAAAATCTTGCCAGACTTCAGCAAACAGGCATCCTTATTTCTTAACTTTTAGCAAGAAGAACAAGCTCTCTCTATTGGTACATATGCTTCTAGCACTGGCAGATCCTGCTTATTCATGCCAGTGGGCTAAACATATAATAATGCAAGCACAGCAAAAATATCTTGAAACGTAGAAAGGCTCAAAATGAAATCAGTTCCTTAGACCACCACCAATAGTAGATAACTAAGAGAAATATAGACTAAAGATTTTAAGTCCTTGTTATAAAAATATTTTTAAACTTACAGTGGGTTCTTATATCCTTAACAGTGGTTTCAATGTTCACTTCAATGCAGTCTCAGACATAGCTGAGTGTAAAAAGCCATAGCAGGAGATGTGTAATGTATAAATTGTACATTCAGCCTCCATTTAAAGAAGCATTTAATTTGTTTCACCTAATGATTTTAACCATGCAACTGATTAATGTCACTGGCATTGGAGGAAATTGGAAGCAGAATAGCTTCAGGTGTAAAGTGTGGTTACTTCATTGCCCTACTTAGCTAACAAGTAAATTGAAAGCTTGTTGGTTAGGTAGAAACCTTGATTTGCCACATTTCTATAGCTATTTTCTTGTTATTTAAAATTTGATTGTATTTGACACCATTGAACTTGGTTCAGGTCTCTGATATTCAGTGAGTTTCCTTTATCACATATTGGGAACTTGCTTTCCAAAATTTCCATTTTCCTTTCCATCCAATTGGGAATGGTATTTAACCTAGAATGCTTAAGACTTTTTAGCTTTAACCCTTTGGAAATTCTAGCAATGAACACTTTGATGTCTGGCCCTATTAGTGAGTCTATTCAAGATGTCAAGGATCTCTCAGGACCTCAGAATGGCACCACAGTGCTTCTCATTATGTAGTTATCAACAATCATCTAGTTAATTAGAGATGGAAAGTCTCAAATTGATTTTCCTCTCAATAGTTGTCCCAAAGAAACTTTCCAAACTATGGTCACGACACATCATATGCTTGAAACTTGTTCTTGTCTTGTTTGAGTGTTTGTTTTCAACAAAGTTGTTTTAAAGCAACAGATGTTGAATACAAGCTCTTTTCTTTATACAGTAGGCCAGCCAATAAGGCAGTCTTCCAAGAATGGGTTTGCACATCATTTTTCCATCTGAATTAGTGCATATATCTTTTCTTACCAGAGAGTAGCATAAGGAGAGTGAAATGAAAGCTAATGCAGGAAATGCAAACACTTCTTGATGTTTATGTCCAGTACAAAAGAGAATTCAAAATCAGTTGGCCCAAAATCAGAGAACAGATTCTCTTAATTCCTGAGTAGGTCTTTACCCTGATATTAAAGACATCATAGTTCATAACTCTTAAGAATGACCCTAATCTATGTAAAATTATCTCTAGAAACCTTACAGAAATGTCCATGAAAGTATAAAGAGAAATTTCTGTCATCCCATCTGAAAAGACTCACGTTTTCCCCCTCCATTCTCTCATCGCTGAATTAAATTCTGTCCAATGATATGGTTTTAACACAAGGAATTAAAAATAACCCTTCCAAAGTATCATCTTTTTTAGTGTTTAGAAAACTCTTGATATATGGCTTTTATCCTCTTGGACTGAGGAAAGATTTTTTCTCTAGGCACTTTTAAGGAGGCTGGAAAGGTTATTCTGTTCTTTATTTAAAAAATAAATAATCGTTCGTCACTATGTTCTGTCCTGAGATTAATCCCTTGGGGGAACATTCAAATAATTTTGTGTACAACCACTATACCAAACCTCTTGGATGACAAGAAAAGACTATCTATCTGGATTCAGAGAAACATGCTCTATTACTTGTATCTATCATAACTGAGATCCACAAATAAAACATGTCTCATATGAAGCATTAATGTACACTATCAACCAGAAAAAAGTAGACAACTGATGAACCGGTGGGTTTAGAATTGTAACCTAGATTTCAGTTATCTAAATTTTCCCTGTATGCTACTTTAGAGATGCATTTTGTTTTAATATTGGAAGGAAGAGTTGTTCACTCACAGCCATCAGAGCCAATAGAAAGTTGATACAAAATTGTTCTGCCATTGCCAAGCATGATCCAACTTCTGCCTGCACAGTTATGTGTTTCTCAAATGTCCTCTGAACTTAGATTTTATTTTTTTATTATATTTTCCCTGATTATCATTATTACCCTGATTTGTCTGCTTCCAATGAGTGAGACATTTCTTGGCACTTAATTTTAAGTCTGTATAGCATTATAAAAGCACAGTGTAGCTTGTGTCTGCTTTTTAAATGTGTAACCTAAAGTAGAATTTTTTAAGAGAATACATTACAGAACTTAGTTACACTTTCATCACTGACAACCTTCCAGATGGAATATGAAAGAACTTGACTAAACCAGGAAGCTTTATTTATTATTGTAGTAACTTCATTGTTCTCTGTATGGGGATTGTCTCCTTAAGAATTCTAACACCTGTTGGTACTTTCTGATTAGTAATTTTTAGGGAGTTCTTTTAGTAAGCTGATATAGTCAACAAATACCTGTCTTCCCTTAAAACCTCTAGCATCTATTACATTAACTTGTCTGTGGTTTGTTGTTTGGTGTCTGTTTGGGGTTTTTTTAATTGTTTTTTTTTGGGGGGGGTGGGTTTTGTTTGTTTGTTTGGGTTTTTTGCTTGTTTGTGGTTTTGGGTTTTGTTTGTTTGTTTGTTTTTTAATTTTAATAAAAACTCATTAGAACTACAAGCTTCATTTCAGATTTCTCGTTAGCAGCCACAAAAGGGCACAGCAGCCTTCACCCTTTGCAACACTTTGAAAAAGTGTGTTTGAGTTCTTCAAATAAAACATTTTTCTCAGAGGCCCTAATCCTGTAGTTACAATTCATGAACATTAGAACATCATCTGGAAAGGTTACTCATTCAGTTCTTTACATTAATGCTACAGGTTACTTTCACAAAAATATTTAGGGCATGCTTCTGTTCAGACCCAGGTCAGCACTGTTTTTGGAGCTGGTGAAAGGAACAATGGTATGAAGCCCTGAATGTTCCTTAGTCTCTTGTGGATTTGTTTTGTATTCATAGAAACATAATCATGTAATTAGAAAATGCATACGAACTTATTAAGCTAATAAGCTTCCTATTCATTCATTAGACCAATGTGGAACCACAAGTGAATTCGTTAGGCAGCCTGAAACATTTTATATTTTTTCACTGCTTTCTTTGTCAGTTATAAGCACCTCTTTACATATATATTGGACCAAGCAATTTTAGAAAATATTAAAAATAATTATGCTTAATCTTTCCTCTAAAATATGCAACTTAGTACCAAATTAATGATGACAATAATTATATAATTAAATATAGTGGTGTGGGTTGGTATGTATGTCCATAGTTATGTGTGTATTTATATATATGTGGTAAACAAATATAAAATAAATAATTAAAATAAATCAAAAGAAAATTGCTGTCAAACAATGTTCTTCTGTTTGGTAAATTTTCTGTAAGGTGAAACTCTCTTGCACTAATTGTACAATGACTCAAATCATGGGATAAAAAAAAAAAAATAGCATTTTTAATTTAATTCCCTCCACCAAACTGCAGAACTTCCATAACACTAACCTGAGTTCCAGTAAAAGAACAAAACAAATAACAGTTGATATGCACACTGCTGTACTATAATAATCCAATTGTTTCCCATAGTGCAGAAATGGCATGCAATTTCCACACCTGTGACTCTGGAGAGATGTTATTTGCACAGTTTGTATCTGAATGCCTAGTTAAATATTGCTATGCTGCCTTGGGTCAGATTTATGTTAAATTTCTCTGTTTATAAACTCCACGGTCACATATTATTTTCTGGTGTGCTGGTTACATACACTGATCTCTTGCTTGGCAGGAAATCTGCCTTGATGATCAACTTCTGCACCTTTGTGTTTAGTAGCCACACCATAAAGGAAACACCTGCAGTGAGAAGTGCCAGCTCCACAGTAGGGAGAATGAGAAAGGTGGGGACTGTGTTTTCCCCATGGCATTTCATCTGTCTTTCATAATGTCACTCTGCTAGTGGCCTTAGGCAAAAGACCCTTCAGTTGTACAGTAAAATGACTAGTGGTTAGTGTCTGAGAAATGGAATTTTATAATATCTTTGTCATCAGATGATAAAGCACTGGCAACACAAAGGGAAAAAAAAATCAGATATCACAGTCCTAATAAACAGAAATATTTTTATTGAAAAAAAATTGTCAGTCTTTGATGCTTAGGGCCATACAATCACTGACAAATTTGTTGTGATATAGAAGATTTCTATGGTCTTACAGAATTTAAATGATTTATTTTCATTTTATTGGATCTAATATTAGTTGATTGCATTTGTCATGTTTTGCATTTAGAACTATGTCAAACTTCCTGTCTAAATCCAAAATGTTACCTGAGTTCAACTGTGCAAAACAGAGTTAGAATCATCCTTCCTCTTTCAGTATTTCTCTACACAATGTTCTCTGGAGTCTGTGCACAAAGATGTAGGCTGTATGTGAAAATAAATAAATAAACATATACTAGTTGATTTTTTTTTCTTTTTTAATGAAATTTTTAAACAGTTCAGGATTTGCTGAACTATGGTTTATTGTTTGCCTTTGGCAAATGTTTAGCTTCCAGCTGTCTATAGTGAACAAAGCTATGAGACACCTCCTTTAAACAGTAATCTTTTAGTTGGTGACAAAGTGCAACACCCACTGGAATTCTGCATCACTTTCTAACATAAATTGTTGTGTGACCAGCTGTAGCTCAACAATGTATCATATGCACCCATGAAGCATCACCAAACTAATGCAATTCCAGGAACTTTTAAGAACTTCAAAGCAGCAAAAAACAAAGTAACTGGATATTTGCTTTCTGCTAGAGACAATTCCATAAATAACAAATAAATAAATAATGCTCCCAAAAGAAAACCAGAGAGGTTCTTAACATGTGTGAAATTCATCCTGGTTCAAAACTATGGGTTTTTATTTCTTCTGAAACTAAATTGACTGTAAACAGAAATAATCTGTTGGGAGGGAGAAAAAACCCCAAAACTTTCTTACTTTTGTGTTGTGCATTATTGGGATAAACTATTTAAAATCTACAAAGGTTCATTGAAATAATCTCAGATAACTTCTTTTCTTTGGGAACAAAAAGTGATCAAATGCAGCAAAGAGTTTGACTTTAAAGGTCACAGGAATACAAAGGAACACAAAATGCCCAGTAGAATCTTCTATATTCTCTGGGCAGCACCCACCATCCATTTGCTTATCTCTCTCCCAAGTTCACTTTTCTCCTTGCTAAGCTTATCTATAGCCAGATCTACAAATATATATGTTTTAACACATTCTTCCTCACACAGCTTGTCTTGCCTGGATCACATTTCTGTCTTCAATCAGCATTGCTTGTCCACAGACCCACCTTCTGACTATTTAATGCTTATACTGTTCACTCCAGTCTACTGAGTCATTTATGGACTATTTTCTGCCAAAAGCTGAAAGTGACAAGGTGTAACATTAGAAATCAACAACCAAACAGTCTTTTGAGTGCACACCACATATTTTTGCTGCAAAACCAGACATGATGTCACTGAAAAGACAACAAGGAGACTTCAGCATTCATTGCTTGTAAAACTGTATGACTTTTCTTATCTATGACTCCTAGGCTGGAGATACAAATATTATCTAAAGGGTTTTTTTGTGTTTGGTTTTGCAGGTTTTTTCTCTCTTCTTGCTATTCTAAAAACTTTCCATCTGGTATCGTTTGGTTTCTGATAGTATGCTTCTATATCAAGTCATTGAAAGTTTGAAGATATACCTAGACATATTTAGTTTATTCATTCTGATTTACATAAATGCTTTAAGGTGTTGTCTAGGTGTTCTTAGTGCTCTTATCTATTTGAAAAATCATAACATGACAAGTGAAGCACTACAATTTAATATAATCCATCAACAGTAAGGCATACTATTTGAAAATTTGTGTCCCCTCCTCTTGGTAACCCAATTTTAAATGCATTTGGGAAAACGACATGTACAGTGTGTCCTCAATGTGTATAGATTTGGCCTAATTCAGTACAGGTGGGGATTTGTTCTAAAAGCCCCCACAGAAAATTAGTGTCATCAGCCCATTCTCACTTCTTCTAAATCTCATTTCAACTGTGTCAGTACAGCAAAGAATGAGAGGTGGTTTTCAGTAGGTAGGGTTGATGCTTTTGGACATTTTCATCTTAATCCTCAGATTACATAAAGTTTTATCTGTTCTTTCATACCCAGAAATATAATGCAAACCTCTAGCACTGGAAAAATGACTGTGCATTTGTCTAATTTGAATATGTTATCATTAACACAGCATTTATTATGTAAAGCAAAACTGCAACATATTATGCTATATTTAAAATACCGACTGACATAACTTCTTATTATGAAGGCAGGAGTTGAGGATGCTTGAGTTACCAGGCAATATAAGTAGTAAGTCAACATGGGTACCTCTAGAAATTCAGGTGTGGTCTAAAATGAAGATAACTTGTTGCACAAAGGTCTAGAATGAAGATAATGTATTGCACAAAGGTATACCTCTAAGAAGTGTTTAAATTTGTGCTCAAATATAGAAAGCATTATATTGTATCTGCACACCACACACAGTGATGTGGTTAAGGTGGCTAGATGATAAGGTTAAGGTGGACAAACTCTTTCAAACCAAATCCACATCTTTGAGTGTTACACTGATCTGTGTGAACATATCAGCTTGGATCAGTATGGGTTAGAGATCTTCACTTTGGGTTGGTATTAGATGCAGATGAATCAGTTGCCTCTACATCAGGCTTCATTGGGCCTGAGCAGTGTAAATATACATTCACACAGTTTATTAAACTGAAATAACAATTTGCAAAGGTAAGTAGAAAGAAGAAATGCAATTACATGAGGGTCATTGTTTATCTGCAGAGAAAGGGCCCTTAATGATCCATGAGCTGTTCTTAAGAAATCCGTTAATTTTGATGAAGAAACGCAAGTTCCTACAGACTGTATGGATAGACCATTGGTATGGTTTAGGTGGCAAGGTTTTGGTAGTGGTGAGGGGCTGCAGGTGTGGCCTCTGTGACAAGAATCTAGGACTGCCCTGTACTGGACAGAGCTGGTTTGGCATGAACCTATTGCAGGATGCAGCTAAGCCCATCAGACAAGTTTGCAACACCCCTGTAAAAACATACTTAAGAAGGGGCAGAAAATGCCAGACACACAGAGGGGAGGGAAAAAAATACCACCACCACCAAAAAACCCAACAACAACATTAAAAAAAAAAAAAAAAAAAAAAAAAAAAAAAAAAAAAAAAAAAAAAAAAGTAACAGCAGAGGGAACCTCAAGGTCAGAGAAGAAGGAGGAAAAGGAGAAAAGGATAAGTTCCATGTTGGAGCAAATACTTCCTGCAGCCTGTAGAGGACCCATGCTGGAGCAGAGAGAAAGTGTGAGAAGGAAGGAGCATCAGAAAGGAATTGCTGTGCACTCACCATAATCCCTTATGCCCTTGAAGGGAGCAGGTAGAGGAGTCTGCAGTGAAGGAGTGAAGTTAATAGTGGAAAAAGGAAGACAACAGGTGTTTTACTGTTTGTCTTTCTGTTTCCAGTGATCTGGGTCTATTTAAACTGGTAATAAATTAATTTTCCTCAAGTCATGTCTTTTTTTTGTCTGCAACAGTAATTGGTAAGCATTCTCCCCGTGTCCCACCAAGGAGGATTCAGTGAGAAGGTATTTGTCTGCTAACAGATGCTAATGCACCATGCACATATGTATACACACATATATATATAACCCTCAATTTTAAAACCTCTAAAGGAGTTTAAGTCTACTTTGGAAATGTTTTAGAGACCTTCAAATGTTAGGACCCCACCAGCCTCATGTCTAGCGTAGTGAACTTTCTGTCAGAGGCAATTAGTTATCATCCTGCTGGAAATAGTCTGCTCTGCAAATAGTATTCCAGAATTTGCTGCAGGGAATCTTCAATTCCTGGTTTACACTACATGATGTTCCTTAACTACTGCTGTAGCCCTTGTGTTTGACTTTTGGCATGGTTAGTGGTACTTTTCAGGTGTTCCTCTGCTGTTCAGTTTCTTGCCTGACATACAGGTCTTTTTTTCTCATCTGAGCTTATATTCAGTTAAGTTCCTTTTCTGTCATCCACTTCACAGAATTACAACATTAAAAAAAAAAAAAAATCTAATTTGTCTTTAAAAATATTTTAGTTCAGAAAATAATAATACACCAAAATTCTGAATCTATCATTATTGTATGATCTCTTTGTGTCTTCTAATTTTTATCTGAACCCTGAATTACATGAGTAAAACTGTTTTTTCTTCATTTGGGGATAATTATTTTCCTTAAATCATTTTCCCTAAGTTATAGTTGTTTCCTTCTTAAACAAAGTCTTTGGATAATTATACTGCATTATGAACAAATATATATAAAAACTGTATAAACTTTCACTTAAGAAAGGTCTTGTTATCTATCAAACAGGACAAAAAACAACCACCACATCATACTGACAGTTGAAGTCTCTCACCTCTTACTTTAAGTCTACCAAAGCTGATTTTTATCACCATATTGTAGCTTTTTTTATCACCAGTAGCTTACTTTGCATTATTAGTGCTTGATGAATTCACCACTCTATACATACATACATACACATAAGTCTATGCATGTGTATGCAGACATAAATATTTGTATACAGACATATAAATATATACCTTAGACAGTTACTATAAACCACCCAAAATATGTTCATAGCAGCGACACTGGTGATAAAGTGAACAGGGACACTAGAATCTCCAAAGATCATCTAATAAGCTGGTATAGATAACATAATTTGTTATTCATCAAAGAGGAATTTTTCTCTTCTGAAAGAGAACTAGCCATGTGCCTCAGGGCTATGCCTGAGATCATTACTGCTAGAATTCTAGCTTCTTTTACTTGATGGTGAAATACTGAAACATATTTATGTGATATAGAAGGCTAAATTCTTTGAAAGTCATTGGTTTATATCTTTTTAAAACAAAGCATGCCTCCACATCACAATCCAGTTCTTTTCAGATATGTAAAAGTTTGGCCATCGGAAACACTGACACAATTAGTTTCTGAAAAGACCACCAGACAGGTGGTAATGAGACCTGTACTTGTTGTCACTATGTCTTTATTTTCTGGCAATTTTCATAAAACTATAAAAGCTGATAATCATCTGGTGATCAAAAAGAAACTTAGCAATATAATCTTCATAATTAATTTTATCTTAATTTTCATCAGGAAATTACATTTTCATATGTTTTCTGGCCTAAACAATTTCTGCTGTATGATGTTATACAGTAGAAGTGTTTGTGTTTTTCCAGTGACTCAAAAAACAGAGTTTCTAGGTAAAAAAATCTATCTTGTGTTAGCTCAGATTTAGGAGTGGACACTGCAGGTACCTAAAGGTTAGATGAGATTAATTTTATTTGCAGTGCCTGTTACCAGAAGAACGTACAGGATCACATGTTGTATAAGGCCAGGTTGGATGGGGTTTGGGGCAGTCTGATCTAGTGGAAGGTGTCCCTGCCCATGGCAAGTGGGTTGGACCAGATGATCTTTAAGATGCCTTCCAGACCAAACCATTCTATTATCCCATATTAGAAAGAAACTTGCCACTTTTCACAAATCAAAAAGTAGGGTAGTAAACTTCTGAATAAATACATAAAAATAATTCTCCATGACTACTTACATATAGACTGATGCTCAGTAGGACTATCAAATGATGCAAAAGTGGGTGGAAAAAGGCAAACATCACAATTGTATTCAAGAATGGCAACACAGGGTGTTTTGAAGACCTTCTAGCAAGTCAGTCTCATTTAAGTCCCTGGAAAGATTATGAAATAAATCACTCTGGAAGACATTTTCAAGCACAGAAAGGGCAAGAAAATAGGAGGAGAAAAGCAGGATGGGTTTGCCCAGAGCAATTTGTATCTTAACAGTCTGATTGCCTTATGTGGTGAGGACAGACTCAGTGCATAAAGGGAGAGAAGTGGATGCTTTATACCTTGACTGCAGTAACAATTTCAACACAGTCTCCCATGATATTCTTACAGAGAAACTGGTGAGATATGGACAGCGTAAGAGCGGACTAAACAGTGAACTACCAGACTCAGCAGGTTATCATCAGTGTTATAAATCATGCTGTCTACTTGCAATGTGAGCAACACTATTTAATGTGCTTGTTAGAAATTTGGATAGGGTGATAGAGTCCTCTCTCAGTACGTTTGCCAGAAATGCCAAGTTGGAGTGAGTAGTCAATACCTGGCATGGCAGAGATGCTATTCAGAGGGGCCTTGGCAGTTTGGAGAAATGACCAGAGAGGAACCTGAGAAAGTATGTCAAAGACAAAGTGAAATGCAGTATTACAGGCTGGGCAGCAAAAGAATTAAAAGCAGCTTCACAGAAAAGGAACTGAGGTCTCAGGTGGACAACCAGCTGATCATGAGGCCACACTTTGACCTCGCACAGATGAAGACCAACTGCATACTGACCCGTATTAGCAGTAGACATTATTGGCAGGTCCAAGGAAGAAGGTTTCTCTGCCTTGCACTTGTGTACTGTACTGTGTGCAGTTTTGCTCCCCAGTGCAAGGAAGATATTGAGATACTGGAGTGATTCCAGTGGGTCACCAACAGGTTGTAGACATATTGAAGCATGTGACATACAATGAAAGGTGTAGAGATGTTACTTTGTTCAGCCCAAAGAAAGGAAGACTGAAGACCCATTTGCTGTTTTCATCTATTTCATGGAAGGGTAAGATAAGACAGAGCCAGACTGTTGTCAGAGGTGTATAGTGATGCACAGTGACAGGCTAAAAAGAAATGAAGAAAAATCGGAACAGGGATATTTTGACCAGACATGAGAAAATTCTTTTTGCTATGAAGATACTTAATCTCTAAATCATATTACCCAGAGAGGTTGTGGATTTTCCATCCTTGGAGATTGTCAAACTCACTTAGATATGGTCCTAAGCAACCTACTGTAGTTTGCCCTGCTTTAAGTTGAGGACTGTACTAGGTGATCATAGAATGTCCTTTTCAAATCAAGACTAAGCTAGCCTATGATTCTTTCAGTGGTAACCATAGATATCCACCTGAATGCTTTAAAAACATCCATAAATTATTAAGAAATTTTGCAAAAAATAAATAAACCTCTAGTGTAACAGAACACTGCATATATGTTATAATCAAAAAACCTCTTAGTCTTTTCATTTTGGGGTGTAATCTATGTAGGCACCAGCTGTATTATAGACTACAGTTTATAGAGATGAGCCATGAACCCTTTAAATCTTTACACAAACTTACACAAAGCCTGCAACATATTCATAGAAACTTGTACTGGTAGGGTTTTGGAGGTTTCTGTGTCTAACAACAGTTTGCAAAGTATAGCTTGATCCTCTGGGAGTGCTATAAATATAGATGATTGCTTATTGATTTTGAAAATGCTGATTTTAGTTTCAATGTGGATTCAGTTTTCCAGTTATATTTTGTTGATATGAATAGCATCCACTGTCCAAGCTGGTAAGTAATTATGGTTCTGGGAGTTAGGCTGCTCTTATGCTAATTAAAATCTAATCATCATCATGAGAACAAACACCTACTGACACTTTTAAACTGTAACTCCTAAAGGATATTCTCAAAGTTTGCATGCGCATACATTCTTTGTCAAGTGTCAAGGCTACTTAAGATGGTGAACACATTACAGCTGTAGTAGTACCATAGTTTCTCTTAGGCTTGGGCACAGGAATGATCTCACCCTCAGTACTATGATTAAAACTTTGCAACCTTTTTACTTTTCTCATGGACTGAGGACTACCTTCCCTTTTACCTCCTCACTCAATGCTACATGGCCACAATTAAGGCAGTGGTAAAATTGTTTTAATTATCACCTATATCCTCAATATTTATTATTTTTTAAAGCTGATTGTAATATCAACCTGAGATGTAAGTTCCTGTCTTTTTTAAGAATGTTGCCTAGGAAATATATCAAATACTGATGCATTCACACATATATGGATAGTATAGCACAAACTTTGTTTATACATCCAGGTAAAGATACTACTTTTTATTTAGAAACTGAAAATTTACTTTAAGAAAAGTGCTTGTGGATACACTGAGACTGTAAACTCTCACTCTGGAATTGAATAACATTGAATATACTATAAATTCTGTCCATTGGCATTTGTGTGATTTCGGAACATTAAGCACTTCCAGGCAATTAAAAAAGAAATAAAACCACATCTTGAAAAATTCAAGGGAGTATAACAATCCTGGTGCAGGTAAATAAAAAAAAAATAAAATCATGTTTTATTCCATTATTAGTAGATTATTAAAATAAACATGCTGTGAAAAGGATTTTTCTTTTAATCAAATTTAGTCAAATAAACATCAAGAAAGTTTAAACAGTGGACATTTCTGACTTCAAGGATAATGATGAAATGATTGTAGGTCTTTGAATTGTGAATTCTCAAGGGCTGCTTCTTAGTGCAATCGTTCTGGAGAGTCATCTTGAAAAACACTCACTCCACTGATTTTCAAGCTGCATTTGATATCCTTCTGCTGTACATTACCTGCACATGTCAACAGTAGCTGAGAATAGCTAATTATAATCATGGGAGGGGTGATAATTATAAACTGCAAGTTCCTAGTTGCTCTTCTTCTATAATTTTGTTATACTGAAAGTTTGTGGAAACCACTAAAAGTTAAAGCTGATAATAGATTCTGACCCTTTTGTCTGCAAATTCAGGGAACTTTTCACGAAGTGAATAGAAAAAGGCATAATATCTCAGTGGAGAAGATGTGCAAAAGAAAAATCTGAACATTTCTAAGATGCCACATATTAATGTAGGGCTTCTTAGTTCATGTAAAAATTAGAGAATATAATTTTCACCCAGATTTCTTTTGTGTAGGTCCCTGAGTCGCATTAGCAGATAAACCAAACTAGTTTTAACTGGAATATAAAGGCAGGTGAAAGTAATGAAATCAACATCTATTAACCAGATGAAAAAAAAAAAAGTTTCTTAGAGAAAATAATTATTTGGGGATGGACATTTGACAATGGTATTTAGATAGCTGACAATATGAAAGAGGCAATATAGGACTTGGATTTTGTTCTGCTTACCAGAAGCAAAAGTAGAGCTCTATGTAGCTGGGAGAGCCTTCCATCTTAACAAAAAAGGAAATTTGACAGATAGGTCAAATTCAGGCTAGCTAGTCAGTTCCCTGGGGGTGGATTTACCAACATGGAAGAATTTTTTTCTCTCTTCTGTACAAGAACACACATTTAACTCATGAAAAGCAGAGTAGGAAGGAGATAACACCAAAGGGGAGAACTTTTAGGTCCCTTGGGCCACTGAAATTGTTGGACAATGGAAAGAACCACTCAAGCATAATCTCAGAGAGCTTCAGTGAGAACAATGTAATTACAAGATGGGAACGTGAGATTATCATAGATCTCATGAGAAAAAATACTTAGAATGGGATGTTGTAAGGGGATTTTGGAGATTTATAAAAGTTCCTAAATGTATTAGGAATTATTTAGAAAAAGGATCACAGGTGGAAAAATGGAGACATAAAGGTGGATTTTGCAGGAACAAGTGTAGGAAAATAGAGGTGAGGGAGGACAAAATGTGCCAGCCATGTAAATAATGGCTTAGTATAATTATCCAGTCAAGGCAAACATCTGATTTTTGCAGTGTGTCCTATCCTCTTACTAAACTCTTAACTCTACTTCCTGTGATATGCTCGGTGCATATGCATATGCATATGTATATGAGTATAAGAATTTGGTAATGCACTTTATGCTTGACTAGCTGGTGAGTTGGAAAAGAAGGAGACCAGAAAGTGGAAAGGGCTCAAGGTCAGAGCTGGAAATTGGATAAAAAAGGCTGAGAATTTGGACATGGATTATGCATGATCTTTCAAGGTCTGGTCTAGGGTCTGAGGGACCCACGCTTGTGAATCATGAGAATGAGGGTGTTGCAATGTGTGTTCCATCTGCTGAACTTCAAAACTGATCAAACAGACAAGAGGAACAGGATAGGTTCATCTGTGTTGTTCACACTTACGAGTGCTATTAGTGTTAATATGAGTGTCAGTAAAGGCCTTGCTTCCAATTTGTGTTGATCTGTATGGCTTGACATGTTTCCATTATGTGCACTTATATTTGCATCTTTTTGAATATATGTTTAGCCCCAGTACTGAGCTGGAAGTGGGGAATAACATCAGCCACATCCAGCAAAACTGTGAGGAAAAGTCTCCTGGGCTCATCTTTCTTTCACAGCTGAGATTTTTCATGTTACAGTTGTTCAGCTTTACTCAGAACTGACAGGTTCTTTTTTTTCTTGCCACCTGCACCTCTGTATCTGACACCACTCATACTGAAGCAGGTCTGTGAGCATTTCTGCAGGGTTTTGCTGCAATGCCTTTCAAATTTCCTAGTGCTTTAAGTATTTCTTTTTTAATCTTGCTTCAAAGCACATGGCACATTTCTGAAGCTCTGGAATCATTCAAATCTGAAGCACTCTGGGGTTTTTGAGTCACACTGTAATTTGAAACATTTGAAGCACCTGGGAAGATCTCAGATGTATTTATTCATTATCTTCTTATAGCACCAAAAATATACATAGAGATGTACAACCAAAATTCAAGACATGATCTTTTTTTTTCTCCCCCAAAAATGTTATTATGTGATTGATCACATAAAGTGCCAAGGAGTGCTAGTGAATGGCAGAGGACATCTGGGTTCTCAAGCTCCCCGGACCAGGTTCTGACATTTCTCTGCTAGGGAATTTTGAACTCTTAGATTTAATTCATATCTCAATTTTGGATGCTTAAGTGAACCAAACTTCTGAATCTTTTAAATTCAGACATCCCTATTGCTTAAGGGATATGCGTTCTCCATTTTGCTTTTCACAGGAAAAAGAATTACACCAATACCTGCCAGTGTGTCACAAAATAATTTGTCTACATCAGAAAAGCAGATAACTTCTGTTTATTGACGGTTGTCCCTGTAGCAGTATTGATATCTGAGACTGAAAGTCAGCTTATTTCTAGAGGGGAAATCTGTGATTCACATGTTTTTTAACTGTAATTTGTTTTATATGCATAACAGCTGTGGAATGAATTTACCACAAAACTACATGAAGCACTTTCTCAGGACAATCACTTGTTGGAGAGTAACTCTTTTCCAAAGTGGATTTTACTTAAATTAAGAAAAATCAAACTCTTGCTACTTGGTACAGCATACTCAAAAGATATCTAACTTCACAAAGCAGCATACAGAGTACTCCTTCTGTGTCTGAAAAATCAAAAGCATTATCAGCCTGTGCCAACAGTGTGTATATGATAAGCATCCTTCCTCTCTTGGATTATTACTAGGATTTTAAATTGGAAAATAGTTTACTGAGGCTATCTGTCCATTCATATTGTTTGTTTCAATGTGAAATGGACTTCCCACTCCATCTCCTTCTTCCTCCATTAGCTTTTCTGATACTTGGCTAGATATTGTTTATTGTCATTGTTGCCAGTGAAAGAGTAAGCTCTCCCTACATGTATATTTATGCAGAAAAAATAATTCATGAAATTGCATCTCATCTCTGGACTCCCCTCAATTTTCCTGATCATGGATAGCTTTCTCCTTTCTCATCCACTTGTCTAGACATGAACTGATGGCCTATTTTGTATCATTTCTCTGATTTCAGTCTCAACTTTAAAAATCTTCTATTGATACAGTCAAACATGGATAGAAATCCTAGATGTTACAAGAGATACAATCTTTTCTGGCTTCTTTGCAATTATCTGTTTCTTCAGTTTTCTCAGATGTATGGAATAGTAGACATGAACCAAACTATAATAATTTCCCTTTGTCAAAGTTTAGGACAGCCTTGACCATTAGAATGGTCTGTATTAACCCCTCTCCCCTCCCAAAAGGGAAGAGAAAGGGAAAAAAAAGAGATAGATTTATGGATTAGAAAAGAAAACTAAATGAGTTCTAATGAAAATAATATTAATAAAATGGTATACATAAAAAAGTATATACATAGCCAATATTGAACCCAATCCCCCTGATGGCAGTTGTGTCACTGTCACCACTAATGCTGTGGAGCAGGCACCGGAGAAGTCCCAGACTGGAGTCAGCAAAGGACGGGAACTAGATTCAGGAATTGGGTTCAGGCACACATGGATGAGGATCAAAAGCATGTCTCCTCAGATGCCAGCCATTGAAGGAGAGAATTTGACCTTCATGATCCCTCAGTTTTATACTGAATGTGATATATATGAGATGGAATGTCTTGCTGGTCAGTTTAGAGTCACCTGCCCTGTCTGTTCCTCCCCACAGGTGCGGCCTTTTACTTTCTGCACCTCCAATGTGGTGCACAAGATCCAGCAGTGGCCTTGGTCTGCACACCAGTCCTTGGTAGTAACTCTAAACATTAAGCATTATCACTGCTTGAAGCAGACACTGCAAAAATATGCCATTAACTTCAGAAAGTGCAGTTAGTTAGAAGAGACTGAGCTGAAAAGTAAAATCACTGAACAGAACTAGTTCTGTTCTAACTCAAACCAGGACACCCTTCTTTCCTCAAAATCTACTCTTTATAATTAAATCAACTTGACTATAAGACACCATCCAAGATTAGGTGGAAAAACAACAGCTGCATGAAGGTGTAACAAATATACAATCATGTCAAAGACTGCACTGTATTCTCCTTCTTCCTGTGCAACTGTCTCTATATGTACCAATTGTCATATTAGGTACCAAAGCGCATGAGAACAGAATGGCTATCTTGACATGGGCTTGTACTAAAAATACAGCAGTTAATAGTTTGATAAATACTCTGGATTCTGTGATTCTATGGGGTCACAATAATCCCATGCAACATGGGATTACAGAATTGAGGACTGGCTGGAAAGCTGCCAGGCAGAAAAGGACCTGGGGGTGCTGGTCGACAGGCAGCTGAATATGACCCAGCAGTGTGCCTATGTGGTCAAGAAGGCCAATATAATTCCTGCTTGTAGCAGAAATAATATGGCCAGCAGGACTAAGGAAGTGATACCCCTGTACTCAGAACTGGTGATGGTGTAACTTGAGTACTGTGTTGAGATTTGGACCCCTCACTACAAGAAGGACATTTAGGTGCTGGAGTGTGTCCAAAGAGCAACAAAGCTGGTGAGCTATCAAGAGCACAAGTCTTATGAGGAGAAGCTGAGGGAATTGAGGTTGTTTAGCCTGGAGAAAGAGAGGCTCTGGGGGAGCCTTCTCACTCTCTACAACTACGTGAAAGGAGTTTGTAGAGAGATGGTAGTCAGTCTGTTCTCCCAAGTAATAAATGATAGGACAAGAGGAAATGGCCTCAGGTTGCACCAGGGAAGGTTTGGTCTGGACATTAGGAAAAATGTCTTCACCAGAAGTTTTGTCAAGCACTGGAACAGGCTGCCCAGGGAAGTGGTGAGAGTCCCCAGCCCAGGAGAGGTTTAAAAGACATGTAAATGTCCTGCTTAGTGATACAGTTTAATGGTGGACTTGACAGTACAGGCTTAATGGTTGGACTCAATGATCTTAAAGGTCTTTTCCAACCTAAATGTTCCTATGATACAATTCAAAATGTATGTAATTTGTTCCATGGACAGCTTAATAGTCTTTATTTTGTTCCTTTTGTGACTGCAAAATCTTACAATCAGCTAGAAAACACTGGCACTATATGTGCTATATTAAGTATCAATGGGATTAAGTAGCAAAGCAGATTTTTTTCATTTTGCAAATCAGCAGTTCAAGGGATTATTCCTCTGGAAGTTAAAATATTTATAGTGCCACATAGACAGCATCATTGGGATTCTGATGGGTCAAATATAAACTTGTCTTTTAGGTGACAAGAAATGCCTGTTGTTATGACTAGTCATATTTTAGTAGTACAGTAAAGCCTGGTTTTGAAGAAGGATTATAACCTAGCTTAATTTATTGCATTGATAATTAATTGCAGGTGCATGTAATTGAAGATACAATTCATTGCCAGTGCCAAACCTTGCTATAAAGCTAAGGAAATTGGCACTGAAAATATGGTCTGAAGGGTTTGGCTCCTATTTTTGTTCAAGAAGACAGAAAAAAACTCCCTCTGATCTGAATGGGAACAGAATTTGGTCCTAACTATTGCATGCCATGTCTGTGAGTGAGACTCCTTTTCTTTTAATGTAAATTGACATGTCTTAGTCTGACAAATTCTTCTCATTATGGGTACTAGGATTACTTTATGACCTAAGGCATTCATGACTCTAAACTGTCCTTGGCATTTAAAAAAATAATAATTTTAGGCCTATCCCTTCTCTTATTACTTTTTAGGTCCTTAACTTCTTATGCTTCTGCAAAATCAAGCACTGTAACACAAAGCCTGAAAACATGAGCACTAGTATTGCACAGGACAAGGAGATGCACAGAAGTTGAAAAAAAACAACTGAAGCAAACTCAATTTTTTGCTGATTCCTAACTTCAATGTGTGCAGTTGAAATATCAAAGAGTAAATACAGGACTCTGTTTAGTCATTTTCATCAGTGTTGGTTTAAGTATATAACAGAAAGCAGAACTGATTATGAAAGAAAAGTAAGCATTTGCTACAGGTATTTTTCTCCCTCTAGTTTTTAATTGCAAATGTTAGGGATTTTAAATCAGGAGTTGCTTTTACTTCTATAGAGGAAGAAGGTAGGATGCTGTCAGACAGAGCATCCTCCATGTCTTTGCTGTTGTATGTCAGGTATATGTATTGTGCAATTTATTATTTCAGTCTCTTTTTTACAAGATATGAACTTTTATGATTTCCACAATATTCAGCAACTCGCTTATGCCATGGCATATATAGTATTTGTGCAATCAGTCCTCTTAAACTTCACTGTATAAAGCTGCAAATGCAGGAAATATGGCACCTCAGACTAAAGAAACATATGAAAATTCTTGACCCTAGGTCCAACTGGCAAATGTAGGGAACACAAACATTTAAGTGTAGAACAAATGGTAAATAAAGGGAGTGAGGACAGAGTTTTCCTGTTAAAAATTGCATTAAGAGATGGGTTGGGGAAGGGGGGGAGACACGACACACTGCTTGTTTTGGCACTCATTTGCAAGGAAGGATCATTTAGCCAATTCAACACATAACTGCTGGGTCTTCTAATGAAGTTCTTAGGAGTCTTAAACCAATAGTGAAGAGAAGGAAAGACTGGTCTTTTTTCCTA
The DNA here is from genome assembly GCA_024611175.1 of Megaceryle torquata. Classification (NCBI taxonomy): domain Eukaryota; kingdom Metazoa; phylum Chordata; class Aves; order Coraciiformes; family Cerylidae; genus Megaceryle; species Megaceryle torquata. The sequence continues at coordinate 38,277 of JANIJG010014222.1, read as the reverse complement.
GCAGGAATAAATTTTATTTCTAATATATGTATAAGGATATTTTGACAGTATACAGATGGACTTTCTGGGAGGGAGGTAATTATCAACTTCTGTAGCAATTATATTAGTAGAAATTATGGAATTCTGCATCAAAATTGGATCCTATGCCAACAGTGAAGCTGGATAGGTGGTGTCACCTGAATAATTTTATTCTTCATACTGTGCTAGCAGAGAAATCAATTATGGATTCTCTCACCCTCTCCTCTGCTAGTCATATTTAAAGTTTTGATGCCATGCATTCCATTTATGTGCTGCTGGCCTAATAATCCCCTGCACGCTGGGAAAACCTTTGTTCTCTGACAGAAGTAATAAAGCTGTCTGCACGATTCCCTCTTATGAGACATGGAACGCTCACATTTTATTTAATCTGGTGGTGTGCAGCCTTTCAGAGTAAACACTTCACAGGGACTGAATGGGGAATGACATCAGAGTGATTTGCCTATGTGACCAAATAAAAATTTAAAACTTGCCTGTCAAAGAAAAAAAAAAATTACAGTTTCAGATTTCCCTCTTCCTCTCAAGAAACCTGCATGAGAACCCTGGGTCAAATGGTTTTAGCTCTCATTTCTACTGGGCCATGTGTCTTCCTGTGGAAGCAAGTACTTCGGTTTTCCCCTGCTCTTCATTCACTCATTACCACTGAATGGCAGCATACAGAAAATGAAGAGATCTAAATGCCAGCAGGAGACTGGCTGCTTTCTTCTAGGCATGTCCTGAGCCCAGTCACCCAGAACAACTTGTGATCTCTGGACAAAGACACTCTCAGCAGGTGGCCATATCAAGAAATTTTCCTCCTGGAATTAGATATTATTCCAGGAATCACTACTGAGTCAAACATAATGCCCCATCCTGCTGGGTCAAGTAGGATTTCATTTCAATTTCTTTACACAACGATGCGTTTCATCTTGTCTGCGTACAATGACAGTGCTCAGGCATGAAATAAATTGAAGTGCTTGAAAGGCAGAATTATCCCTTGAACCTGCAGCATTCCCAACCCCAAAAACATACATTGTCAAGTGAGTTCCAGATAAGCAGGATCTTCACTGAGTGTTTGTGCTGCTTGGCTTCCTTTAATCATACTCCCTTTTGTAAAAGGGATTTTCGAGGGGAAAGATAAATCATTGCTGAGGAAAAAGGTCATTTTCAAAAGGCTTTAAGAGCTTCATTTTGTGTGGCTTTTCAAGGTGAAACAGGTAATTCAGTGCAGTGAAAACCTTTTGTATTCAACTTAACGCACAGTTCACACTACCAAGAAAAAAGTAATGAAATAAGCTTGAATAAAATTCTTCATTAAAACTGTTCTTAGAAGTGTGTGAGCCACATTTTGTTGTTTGCTAATACATTGACCTGAATATTGAAAAAATGAATTTATGACTAATACCAAAACTGTATATTCTGGCTTTAAATCATCTGTGCCTTCAATATTGGACCATTTTTTTTTGCTGTAGTACAAAAGACATCAATCATTTTTTCTGGGAATTGCTTTTATAACGTGTATACTGAATATACTGATACTGAGACATCCAGGCACATCACTGGCATCCTGCCCACAACCAGACAGAGACTCATAATTTTATGGTAGGATAGCAAATGTTTTGCAATGTTTCATGGATAATGAGCCTGCCCTGGATATAGGGACTCTTTCTGTACCTTTCAGACTACCAGTGTAGACCTTCCAGACCTCTGGTCACAGGTCCAACAGCATAAGAATGACCAGATAAATGTACATAGCTTGGGTTAGTAGACTAAGTAATGATCCTTTCAACTATAATGAATACACTTTTTTCTTTCCTATTTTTCCCACTCATCTGAGTATGCTCTAAAGCATGGCTGCACACTCTCACTGGGAACAACTAAGAAAAATGTTCATTTTTGTTAATTATTTGTTTATAACCTTAAATAATAATGCTAATAGAAAGTCCTCTTTTATAAGGGGCAAAATATTTGTTAAACATGCACCTGTATCAAGAATAGAGAATACAGGAATGGATCTTGTTTGCTTACTTGATTTTTCCACACATAAAATATAGTCACCTTCAACTCTGATCCAGATCGTATACCCATATACCTGCTCTAAAACTACTGTAAAGATTAAAGATAGTTATATTTAAGTAGAAATAGTCAGAAATGCTGAAAAAAAAAAAAAACAAAACCAAACAAAGGTTCCTTTTAAGTAATAGCAGCCCTAAGGAAATGTAATCAAGACTGCAGATAGACTGTGCTTGAGGAGGGATCTCATGAAGAAATCGTCTTCCCTAAACTCATCTTCTTGTCCCTATCACATCTCCTTGTTTAACAAAAGATATTACCCCTGCCTTCAGATGCTTCTTCTTTGTGGACTATAGCATGTTTATTAAGAAGTATCTTATAGAGATTATATGTAGGATGAGTTATGTTTATGAACTGTGGCAAAATACTGTGCATCTAGTTTAAACTTTCAATGTATTGCATCTCTCCAAAACAAGAGCCATGGACCAAGTGTGCAATTGATGATCTTGATCAGGTGAAGACAATATAAATATAGTGTTCTACATACAATAATAATTGAAGGATGAGTTCATTTAGGAGACAGATTGGCTATATTCAAGAACGAAAATTAGTATATTAATTTTGCATAAATGTTTAAAAAATATTAATTTTCTACTCTGTACAATTATTTTTATGATATCTTGGTGGCTGCAAGAAGTCATGCCAGCCTTGGAGAGAATTCTCCATCAGTACAGTCATTAGAGTGGCTAAACCTTGCCGGGAACATAGAAAATAGCCAGGGTAGAACAGAATAAATATGGGAAAGGAAAGACATGGTTTCACATACATTATTAAAAGTAAAGCATCTCATGCATTGATGCCCTTCTGACTACTCTACTGAGATACATTTCTACATTAGTCTCAGATGTGTCTTTTCCTCCAGGAAGTACAAATGTGTTCCTAGAGGTAATTTAATCACAAGGGCAATGCTCACTTTCATATAAAACCTTTCTCTTCAAGGCCATTGGTAAAATTTTAACCTACAAAGCAAGGCATACGTTCTATACCAATGAAAACTTTGGACTCAAGTCTACTAATTTTATAGTAAGTAAATCAGGACCTTTCAGTGCATTCCAGCATCTTCAGAGAAAAGGTTACAGGGGAAATCCTAATTATTTTTCCTGAGTAGATAATTAGGCTATTAATGTGATCTGAATCAGAAATATTCTGGTGTGGATTTACTTTTTTCAAATGTGATAGATCAGAAAAAAAACCACTTATCCTAAATTTAAGCTTGTGACAGTACAAAATGTTGTAGGGAAAAATGTATATTTCTCATAGTTATTATATATTCAAGGTCAGAATTTATATTCAGTTGTACCACATACCTATTTGTTGCCCTTCACCTTAAATTTTTGATTTCTTCTTATCACGTGAACATTAAGGGTTTCTTTCCATAGAATTTTTCAAATGTTTCACCTCTTTTATTTATTTATTTTATTTTCTTTTCTCAAAATTGGGATAAGTTATACCAAAAATACAAGGCATCTTTCTGTGTTCCAGAGAGCTTTTTTTTTTTTTTTTTTTTTTTAATAGGGAAGTGAAGGTTACATATATTAACAGACAAACAAAGATAAATTTAAAACAAAACCACAAGCCTTCCATGTTGTTTTAGTGAAATCACATAACTGTTCAGTCCAAACCAAAATGGTTCTTCCTCTTATTTTCTTCTTAGGGTGTTAATTCAATGTTATTTAAATTGCAGCTCGAATACACAGAAAACCTTATTTCCTGACTGTGATCAGTCTTCTAATTTTTTTACTTTATGAAAGAATGCTTCCAGTCAGTATTGCATGGTTTCTGGGTTTTTGGTTGTGTGGGGTTTTGTTTGTTTGTTTTGATTTGTTGTTTTATGTTTTGTTGTTGTTGTGTGGGTTTTTTTGTTGTTTTTAGATTGGTTTGCTTTCTAATGCATATTTCTAGGGGTTTTTATTCACAAAATTGTAGGTTCCAGTAAAGTGTACTTATACTAAGTCACCAAAAGAAATACAGGGAAAGTCATGTAAGTCTCAGTCACAGACACTATGCTATGAAAAAAGTATTCTTATTTTGATAAAACAATTTTTTTTTTTTTTTTTTTTTTTGGCCG